>JAANYP010000490.1:0-135000 GCA_020465985.1 Centrapalus pauciflorus
ATTGAGAATAACAGAAAAGTTAGGAATCTGTTATCTCATTTGGAATTATTTAAGGAAATGTCGAAATAGCACTTAGTGCTTTATTGGAAAAGTTTTATGTAATCTTCACAAGTGGTAATGAAGAATAAGGAACAAAGAGATTAAAATAGTATTGATACGTTGGAAGCATCACAAAGGAGTAGACCATACTTGGGAGACAAAAGTCGATACGTTGAAAAAGTATAAGTATGTATTTGAATCCAAATAAACTTCGAGGACGAGGTTTGAGCGTGGTGGAGCCCATGTTGTAACATCCTCGAATTCAATTACGGTGATTTAAGAAATATTTAGACAGGTAATTTATAAATAAGTTGAATTATGAGCAAAGATTATGTATTTGGGGATATTTAATACTTAGTTGTTGTTTTAAGAAAATTTAAAAAGTTTAAGAACTTTGAAATGATTATTATGAATTATAAAAGTTAATAATGATAAATTTAAGAATAAATCAGTATTTTATGGAACCGGTTAAGTTGAAGGGTGAAATGTGCAAAATGAGAAAGATGGGAATAAAAAGGCCAAATGCCTTTTCATTCTCCAAATGCTCTCTCTCTCTACACTCTCTCTCTAGAAAAACACTCTCTACTTCTCTCTACGATATCTCACAAATCGACCGGCCGATTATCGAGATTTATACGTCATCGGAAAGATCTCGAGGAGTACAACAACAATCTACGGTTGGATTTTTGATTTCGTACGGATTAAGGTAAGAATCGACTCTTTTAAGATTTTGTGTTTCGGTTTTGAAGAACATAAGTTCGAATCTGTCATTTTTTTGAGATTTAAAGCCGATTTTGCTTGAGTTTTAGCTAGAATATGATAGTATATGTGTAATAGAATCAAACCTAGGTATAATACTTGATATATTCATGATTTTAGGCTTTGAAATGAAGGATTTAAGTTGTAAAGATGAACAAACTCGAAAATACCAAGAACACAGTCGAAATGCAAGAACAAACTCGATTTTTGTACTAAATTCGAGCAGGAATTCGAGTTTGACACCATAGATTCGAATCTAAGGCCCTAGATTCTAATATGGTTCGAATCTACCCTTAGGAATTCGAGTTTAGTCATTAAATTCGAAGGAAATTCGAATTTAACCCCTGAAATTCGAGTTTAATGCCTAAAATTTAGAAATCTACTCTCCAAACTCGAGTATTTTGAATAAAACTCATAAATAACACATAAAATGACAAGAGTTATTCAAAGGACAAGGTATGAACTTGAAATGGGTTCAAATTTAGTTGTAGTTCGAATTTGGACATAGACCCGAAATGGGGAAAAATATTGCAAAACTTACGAAACTTGGTTTTATGGATTTAAACGGTTTTTGACTCGAAATATTGTTGTAATTAATATAACAGGTCCCTTGTGGTGTTGTTTAACCCACAGTGGGGTACTTGGTGGATCCGGTTGAAAGCCCGAGGAGAGATAATATTGGTTAACATTTAATTACGCACCCACTGTAGTACATATGATTTCGCATGTTTATATCTGCTTTATGATTGCTTTTGCTTACTGAGACATGTTGCTTCATTTTTCGTTTGGAATTCTACTAACTTGCGTAGATTTAGATGCACATTCTTATTTGATGCATGTCCGTTCGTTTGTTGTGCATCTACGATGGACCGGTGGGTCGCATCTGTTACTCTGATGTTACTGCTCTATATGATGCTGGAGCTGATCCCTCCAATTCCGGTAGGCAGTATGTCATCCCCGATGTTATGTCTGTCTCAGTAGTATGTTTTAAAGGCCGAGCTTTGGGCTCGTAAGAGCGACGGCTCATGTGTGGTCGTACTTTGTGTACGTGGAGAGTGCACGACGTGTGTCGTCGGTGCTACTCTTGTGGGCATCATAAGGATTTATAAAATGTGTAAATCTGTGTATTCACTAAGCATTCGTTTACCCCTCGGTTGTCTTTATTTTACAGGAAAGGGAAAGTCTACAGCCGGACCTTCTAGTTAGGTCATTTGGAATATTTGGAAGATTTGGTACTACTTAATCGGTAATTATGATTTGAGACAATGTTGTAATATATTCTGGATGACTGTAATAATTGTATGGGTGTGTAGCCTTAGACTTGGTACCTTATAGCCCTGTAGGGTGTTTGACACTGTTGCACTACGTTACTTATATATTTTAATGCTTCCGCACTTAATTTAGGTTATCAGATCATTATGTTATTGCATGTTGATGATTAATCCTGGGTGTATTGTAATTGGTGGTTGTTGTGGAAAGGGTGTCACAGAACCTAAAAAGGCATCAGAAGCATTAAAAAATTCATCCTGGATTGAAGCTATGCAAGAAGAGCTTTTACAGTTCAAAATTCAGAATGTATGGACTCTGGTGGATCTTCCTAAAGGGAAGAGAGCAATAGGTACAAGATGGGTGTTCAGAACAAGAAGGATGAGAGAGGGATAGTCATCAAGAACAAAGCAAGACTAGTAGCACAAGGGTACACTCAAGAAGAAGGAATAGATTATGATGATGTCTTTGCTCCAGTAGCAAGAATTGAAGCCATCAGACTATTTCTAGCATATGCAAGTTTCAAAGGCTTCAAAGTGTATCAAATGGATGTTAAGTCTGCTTTCTTGTATGGGACAATTGAAGAGGAAGTGTATGTTTGTCAACCCCCTGGTTTTGAAGACTACAAGTATCCAGACAGGGTGTACAAGCTAGACAAAGCTCTCTATGGTCTTCATCAAGCACCCAGAGCATGGTATGACACACTATCATCATATCTTCTACAGAATGGATTCAAGAGAGGCACTCTGGACAAAACACTCTTCACTAAGACCATCAAAGCTGAGATTCTACTTGTCCAAATCTATGTTGATGACATCATCTTTGGCTCCACTAATGATAGGTTGTGCAAAGATTTTGAGG
Organism: Centrapalus pauciflorus; assembly: GCA_020465985.1. Classification (NCBI taxonomy): domain Eukaryota; kingdom Viridiplantae; phylum Streptophyta; class Magnoliopsida; order Asterales; family Asteraceae; genus Centrapalus; species Centrapalus pauciflorus. Next base: position 2,926 of record JAANYP010000490.1, read on the forward strand.
CCCTAATGCACAAAAAGTTTCAAATGAGTTCAATGGGGGAACTCACATTCTTTCTAGGGCTGCAGGTTAAACAGAAGCCTACTGGTCTATTCATAAGTCAATCAAAGTATGTCAAAGACATACTGGAAAAGTTTGGCTATCAAGACACAAAGGTTGCAAGCACTCCAATGGATCCTCATAAACAGCTCCATACAGACAAAGATGGCATAGATGTGGACATTCATCTATACAGATCCCTTATAGGATCTCTCATGTATCTAACATCTTCTAGACCTGATATAATGTTTGCTGTCTGTGTGTGTGCTAGGTTTCAATGCTCTCCAAAGGATTCTCACTTGGTTGCTGTTAAGAGAATCTTCAGATACCTTAAAGGCCAACCACATTTAGGCCTATGGTATCCCAAAGACTCTCCTTTTGAACTAACTGCTTATTCTGACAGTGACTATGGTGGTTGCAACATTGACAGGAAATCCACAACTGGTGGATGTCAATACTTAGGAGCAAGACTGGTCTCTTGGCAATGCAAAAAGCAAACAACTGTCTCCACATCATCCACTGAAGCAGAATACGTAGCAGCTGCAAGCTGCTGCTCCCAGGTAATGTGGATTCAAAATCAGCTAAGAGACTATGGTATGAATTTCTTATCCACTCCTATTTATATTGACAATTCAAGTACAATTAGCATTGTGCAAAACCCAGTGAAATTCCCAAAAACCAAGCATATAGAAATCAGATTTCACTTTATCAGAGATTGTAATGAAAAGAAGTTAATCCAAGTTACCAAAATACATACAGATGATCAGCTAGCTGATCTATTTACAAAACCTTTTGATGTGGGAAGGTTCACTTTCCTAATATCAAATATTGGTATGGTAAACATGGATTAATTAGTTTTCATTATTATCGACTCAGTATGCTAATTTAAGGGGGAGACACTGTTCCATTGAAAAGTTGCACAGTTTTACACTAACAGCATGAGTATTTTCTCATGCTGCTAGTTCATTTTCTCGGACTGCTAGTTATTTTCACTTGATCTGTGAAAGTGTGCAGGGTATTTGGGTAACTTTTCAAATGTGTGCGCGGGACCCAACCTTTTCGAAACCTTTAAAGGTCCCGGTTTCGTTCAGTTGTAACTACCAGTTACATATTTTTCTTCCACGGCCTTCTACTTTCTCTCTGAACGAATCACACATTCTTCCTTCAAACCCTAAACCCATCGTTTGTTCATCCATGGAATTTGTAAAAGAACACAACTGTCTCCCATACACTCTGAAACATGCTGAACTCCAACCGTTCCATACAATGATGGATTTCCTCAGGCACTCCCATATTCATTATGCCCTAACCATAAACCCTACTATATACATCTCCCATATAGAACAGTTTTGGAACCATACATCTGTTCAAACCATCAATGGAGTGCCTACCCTCCTTTCCAAGATTGATGGAACTACTATCCATATCACTGAGGAATCCATCAGACGTCACTTGCATCTTCAAGATGCCTCAGGTATGACCGACCTATCCCTTCAAGCTTTACATTTTGGTCTTCAAAATATTGGTTATAGGGGTCCTGCTGATTCTTTTACTTTTCTTAAGGCACATTTTTCTCCTAAATGGAAATACCTTGTGCACATTATTCAGCAATGTTTAAGCCCCAAAAGAACTGGTTGGTCTGAGTTTTCTTCAAATATTGCCACTGCCTTAGTGTGCTTTTCTACTGGCCAACAGTTCAATTTTTCAAACATGATTTTTCAGGGGATGTTAAGGCATCATTCCCTAAAGAATGGGAAATTTTTGATGTATCCAAGATTTTTGGCAGAAATTATTGCACACACCTGCACAACTTCACATTTACATAAACGGATACATGTTTCCCATAGGCACTCATTGTCTTCAATCAAAAGGCTGATAAAGCCAAGTGCCAATTTTGTCAGTGTAGATGTTCCATTGCCCTCTGCAATGATGAACATCATTTCAGGAAACAGAGGAGAGGGTCTTGAGCAGGCTCAGCCTAACATCACTGCTTCACCCCCAAGACCCCAACCCACTCCTCAAGATACACAAACTCCCTCTGATCCTTTTGTACAGCCAACACGCCCTCTCAGATACCTATACAAAAGAAAAAGGGGACCAGGAGCTCCTTCCTCCTCCTCCCATCAGCAAGAGCCATATATCCCTGTGTAGGAGGATACTCCTGCACAGAATATCCAAAGGGAACCAGTTGAGGACACTCCCATCCTCTCTCAGGAGGTGAACATCTCTTCAGAGATGATTCATATGGGTTATGTGGCTGACACTACTGATGTCTCTGCAAAAGAGGCACAGGACAGTGCCAACATAGCTAAGACCACGCCCATGGCAACAGCAAGTGTGCAAACACAAGCTGGAAGTCCCCAGAACCAAGAAAAGAGGGGCCCAGAAGTTTCTACTTCTGGTTTCAATGTCAGTGATAGATCACAAGCACCTCAGGTGTTCTCTGATCTTGAGGCTAGTCTGCAACAATTGCTTTTAACGGATCCCAGGCTCAAACCTGTTGTAGCCATGTTGGACTATCAAATGTCCATCATTGCTGCATAGGGAGCCCAAATTTTTGCTCTCAAGAAGGCAGAGGCTGCTCAGAATAAGAGAATAGATTATCTTCACAGAGGCTTCACTCTCTGTGGAAATAAAATTGTGAAATTAGAGCAGATGATTCAAACCCAAGGGGCAAAGGTTGTAGGTCCTTCTGACCAAACCAATGCTTCCAAAAAGGGGGAGAATCAGGAGGTCCCTACATCAGTCCAAGCAGCTCCAACAACAACAACAGTCCAAGCAGCACCAACAGTCCCAGTTTCTAGGCTAGCAGTCCCAACAGCTTCTCAAGCTGTTAGCCTAGAAACTCAAGCTGCTCCTTCAAAAGTCACTGGAGTTGTGATCAGAGAAGGAATTCAAGCTCCAACAAGCACAGTCCAAGCTACAACATCTGCTACAAAAGACAAAGGCAAGGGCATTCTCATAGAGTCTCCAAAGCATAAATTTTCTTCAAAAGAAGCCCAAATTGCCTTTGATGCTGAAGTTGCAAGAAAAATAGCAGAAGAACAAGACAAAGAATTAGAGCAGCAAGCCCAAACCCCAATGGATGATGATGAAACTTTAGGTGATTACTTAAAGGGGTTTGTGGTTAAGCAAGGAGCTAGGAAGAGAAAGATGCCAACAGGGCACTCCAAGGCTGAGCATAGAAGATTTCTTATCAATTTTGCCTTTGCAGCTGGTATTCCGAAGAAAATGGCTCAGTCCATGGCTACTGAAAGGCTGCAGGAGATTCATGATAAGGAGATGGACAAAAGACAGAGAACAAAAGTCTCTCCAGAAGCTCAACCATCCCAAGAAGTCCAATCATCTACCCAATCAGTCCAAGCTGAAGCTGGTGCCAGTGCACCTGTTCCCACTGATCAAGCTGCTCTCTCTATTCCTTCATCAGTTAAAAGGGTGCTCTTTGAGCAACAACTACAAAAGGCTATGGAGATAGAGAAGCTGATTGATCAGCATGATTTTACAATACCTCAAATCAACTACTGGTTTGCTAAGTCACTGGATGACCGTGACTTGAGAATAAAGTTTGTGATCAGAAGAGAGTCTGGACCTGAAGAGGAGTATGATACTTTTTGGCAGATAGTACAGAAGCTGACCAGAGAAGAATTAATAAAGATGTACCATATAGGGTCAGTTAAACAAGTAAGGTCTGCTCTTCCACAGGTCAAGCAGCTCATTAAAGATCTAAGTACAGTGGTTGATCCTGATTTTGCAAGACAAGAGATAGAAGATGCTGAAAAGAAAGGGAAAAAGATCAAGCAGATTGATCTGTTTGTCAAGTCAAAGACATTCAGAATCAAATTCACAGATGGGACTGGTATCTTCTTCAATTTTGAGTTTTATAATTTTTCAAAAGATATGCTACTGCAAATTAAGTCAGCTAGAATATCTTGTGATAGAGATGAGTTGAAGAAAGAATTTTTGAAGGCTATAGATCATAAACTTACACAGTTGTGAGTTTTTGAAAGCCTTGGTTTGTAAATAACAGTTTACTTACTTATTTCCATTTTTGTATAGAACTTAAAGTCTTGTAAAGAATTTAAGTTAGGGGGAGATTGTTGGGAAATAGTTTAAGTACATTCAAGCTGTTAGTTAGACTTCTCAGACTGTTAGTAGATTTTTCATGTAAATGCAAAGTTCATGCTGCTAGTTGAAGAAACTCGAGCTGCCAGTGTAAAAGTTCAAGCTGCCAGAGTAAAACAACTCAAGCTGCTCAGTTCATGCTGTCAAGAGATTCAAGCTGCTCAACAGTTTCATAAACAAAAAGTGCTGATTTTCAGGAAAGATATCTACACGAAGATTCCAGCATATCTACTTTCAGAGAAGTCATAGTCCTTCAAGGAAACAAGTCCAAAAAGCAATATAAATAGACAGAATATTGTATAGAAGTCAATAGAAGTTTTCTGCGTATTTTTGAGTCTGTAATTGCTTTATTGTTTAAGTTTTCATAAGCCTCTAAGGTTGTAGAACCCTAAGAACAGTCTGTGTTCTTCGTCTAATCAAAACAGATTAGAGGTGATTGTAATCATTGAATTCAGCAATACAAACAGTCTTGATTACTTCTTATGTTTTATGCTTCATTGGTTCTGAAAGTTTTTGTTAAAATAATTAAGTGTTATTCCGCAAACTTCTTAATTAAACTTTGATTCAAAGCAAGATTATTGATTTATACTCTGATAAATTTCAAATCAGTTAATCTTGGTTATTCATATTTTAGATCCTGTCAAGATGACATGTGCAGAAGCTGTTATATGGCTGACAGAGTTGGACTTGCTGAGTATGCCACTACTTCCGACTCTGAATCAGACATAACTGTAGAGGGGGAGAACCTGGAAGATCCTACAGCCTATCTGATGGCCAAGTCTGGGATTCTGAATGTTCTACATCAGATTCAGAGACAAAGAAAATAAGTACAATTCTGAAAAAGAAAAGTGTGTCAAAGCAGAACAACTGGCCAAATCTCCAAAAGAAACATCGGACACGTTTGAAAAGAACTGGTTAAATGAGCATGATATGGTTAAAACCTTTTTACATGGAAAAGTAATGGCTGAGGATAGTATTATTGTCCTTAAGAATTGTATGGATACAATCACTGGGGAAAACAATTCTTTGAAGTCAGAATTGTATGTTCTTACCAAAAGATTTGAGTCTTTAAGAGTGGAAACACTACAACAAAATGAACCTAAAGCAACATGGGAAAAGTGTTGTGTTAGGCGTTAAAAGTGTTGCTATAGGCCTAATGCGACACTTGATGTAGTGCCACCTTAGCCAACGTCTCCTTATGTCTAAAGCGACACTTTCACTAGATAATGCAAAACTTCTCAATAGTGTTGTCAATATATTATAGATGCAACACTTTTTATATTCTAAAGCAACACTTTTTAATGTGTTGCCATTATTTTATAAATGCAACACTTTATAAATGCAACACTTTTTATACTCTAAAGCAACACGTTAATTTATTGTTACCAACTTATAGCAACACTTTACTTATCAAATGTAACACTTATCAAATGTTGTCATTATGTAATTGCAACACCATTATCAATCTATTGCAACACTTTATTATTGTTTTAAATTACGTAAATGCAATATTTTCTAGACAAAAGAAACACATTCATTATTTTTAAAATTTAATGCAAATACAAATATTTATTTAATTGCTTCGTGATAGTTTTTCTACTTACAATTCAATTTAATAAAAATAATATCATTTCATATCATATCGATCAAAAAGTATTTCAAGTATATAAACGTTTACAACCAAAATAAGGATCAAATGTGCAAGCGATACAACAAAAAAGTAAATAACAATCTTGGGAATGCATATTCAATTCCTCTTATTGTAATTTCTTTCATACGAAACCGACATTTATCATGCACAACTCTCCTTCTGTCGATCACTTTGTATTTGTCAAAAGAAAGTAACTAACCTGCAACATATGAAAACACGTACAATATATACCATATCGTTAGTGTGTTTCTAAATTATAAATGATAACAAAAATATTATGAAACAGTATTACAGGAGACCACGATAGAAAACGATTATACGTTCATGGAGAACTTAATTAGACCAAAATACTAACCGTCAAACGAACACATAAATAAGAGTTCATAGGACAAGTACCTCTAGAAGCGGCAAAAGATAGGTGATGAGTTCTAGAGTGTCACACACTAGTACAAAAAAGACCCTTTTACCCCAGTTAATTTTCTAATAGACCTTGGTTCTTTAACCAGGGCTTCATGCCTTAACCTACCCACCACTTACAAATGAATATTAAATGTTTTTTTAAATTTGATTTGTATATTGTTTAACAAAGGAACATCGTGTATTTAAATGTATATTATTATATATAGACGGTACTTGAAGTGAAGTTCCTATAGGCAGTTACAAACATTGATGATGATAATATTAAATATTGACTAAAGATGCCATATAAGGGACTTTCGTAAAATTGAAATTTAGTACTTAAAAAACTTGGTGATCCTCCCTGTATACATTTGTATTTGTGTGGAATAGATTGATTTATGACTTTACAAGAATAACGAAACAGCTCAGGGAATAGTGGACATGATCAGAGACTCAAGAAATAAAAAAGAAGTTTATAAATACATAGCAGAGAATCATACTAACCTGTTCTTCTATGTTACTGGGGTCAAGTAAAATATGTCCAGTTTCAGCCATACAACAACATATCGAAACTACAAAAACAAGTAAAAACAGCTGGTGAAATCCGAAATATGTTGCAAAAGAACTATGGAAGTCAGACATAATTTTTAATAATTAATCTTCACCAGCAAGATGCTTTAAAGGAGTACCAGCACCTACAAGAGTAGCACAGGCTGCATTTATTGCACCGGAAAGAAGCTAAAGAAAAGTTGGTCAAGAAATTTCACAAACAGTTCAAATAGAAAATTCACAAACAATTCAAACCTTTACACCATAGACGTCTCTAAGCTGATGGTTAAGGATAGCATCTACCTAATATCAAAAGGCTCATCAAAATACTCTTGGTTGTGGCACCAAAGTCTATCCCATCTGAATTTCGAAAATCTTAATAAGCTGGCATCAAAACAACTGGTCAAGGGACTCCCGGAGCTTCGGTATGAAAAAGACCATTTGAGATCATCTCACAAGCCAAAGCCTGAACTATCAACGAAAAGAGTATTGGAGTTACTACATATGGATTTATGTGGTCCAATGAGAACGTAAAGCATAAACGGAAAGCGGTATGTGTTGGTTATCGTTGAAGACTATTCACGATATACCTGGGTAAATTTCTTGCAATCCAAGGATGAGACAGCTCAACAAATCATAGACTTCATTAATAGTGTCGAAACCCAACAACAGCTATCAGTACAGTCAATCTGATCTGACGACAGCATGGAATTCAAGAACTCGGTAGTAAAGAATTTCCTGCGATCCAAGGGTATTCATCATCAGTATTCAGCTGCCCGAGCACCTCAGAATGGCATTGTTGAAAGACGTAACCGTACACTTGTGGAAGCCGCTCGCACGATGCTTAATTAATCTAAGCTACCACCATTCTTGTGGGCTGAAGCCGTGTTAACAGCCTGCTACATTCAAAACCGCTCAATAATTCATAAGAATTTTAATAAAACTCCATATCAACTCTTTTTCAATAAAGTACCTTATATCAAGTACCTACGAGTGTTTGGTTGCAGGTGCTATGTACTGAACGACAAGGACAACCTCTTAAAGTTCAACGAGAAAGCGAATGAAGCAATCTTTATTGGATACTCATCCAATTCAAAGGCATATCGCGCATTCAACACTCGCACCAGGACAGTCAACGAGAGTGTGCATATCACACTCGATGAAATGGTTGAACTGGCACCGGAAGTTGACCAATTAGGACCACACATTACACCAATGCCTGGAGACTCATCTCAATCTACTTCTTTATCTTCTTCTAATTTAGTTAATTTATTTGATCCTTTTTATGTAGAATTTTTTTGTCCTAGTATTAATTCTTCTACTGTTTCTTCTTCTGTAGCTAAGACATCCTCATCGGAGTCAACTGCTCAACCATCACCATCACATCCACCAATTCTCTATTCAATCCACACACCATCCACTTCATCCACAGATACACCTCAAGTTGAATCCACTCCATTGATTCCCTCACACATAGTTTCAAACATTACCCTTCTAGAAGATCCAAGAGAACCTGAACCGAAAATAGTGGTACCTTCACTTGAAACCATCGGTCACAACTCTTCATCCATCCCCACACTCACCATTAAGATTCCATCACGTTCACCCCTGCTACACGAGACGAAATGGACCCACAGTCACCCAACTGAACAAATCATTGGTGGTATCTCTACCAGGGTCCTCGAAAGGCGTTTGCTAATGAATGTCTCTTTGCATCATTCCTTAGCATGATAGAGCCTGCTTGTGTGGATGAAGCCTTGAAAGATCCAGACTGGATATTAGCAATGCAGGAAAAGCAAAATCAGTTTGAACAGCTTAGAGTATGGCGGTTAGTTCCCAAACCAAAAGACCGAACCATCATCGGAACAAAGTGGATTTTTAAGAATAAACGAGATGAAAACGGAATCGTGGTAAGAAACAAAGCAAGACTGGTCGCCAAAGGCTACCGGCAGCAAAAAGGCATTGATTATGACGAGACCTTCACTCCAGTTGCACGGATTGAAGCAATCAGAATCTTCTTGGCGTACGCGGCTCACAAAGATTTCAAGGTGTACCAAATGGACGTGAAGACAGCATTCCTAAAGGGTGAACTCAATGAAGAGGTGTACGTTAAAGTACCACAAGGATTTATTGATGCACATAAACCATACTATGTTTATGTGCTAGATAAAACCCTTTATGGTTTGAAACAAGCACCACACCCATGGTATGATAGTCTTTCAAAATTCTTATATGTGATGGTTTTAGTAAAGGTGTGGTGGACACAACACTGTTCACGAAAAAGGATGGCCCGCACATAATGCTAGTCGAAATATATGTCGATGATATTATATTTGGATCTACTGACCATAAGTTTTGTAAGGATTTCTCATCGCTAATGGAGTCCAGGTTTGAGATGAGTATGATGGGGGAAACGAATTTTCTCCTCGAATTACAAGTCAAACAACTTGTAGATGGGTTCTTTGGGAACCGGTTGAAATATACTCTTTACATTCCAAAGAAGTATAAGTTAGACTCTTGCATGGGTATCGCAACACCCGTGGCTTCAAACTGTAAATTAGACACAGATCCGACCGGGAAAAGTGTCGATAACACAACTTACAGATGGATGATTGGTTCATTACTCTATCTTACGGCCTATAAACCTGATATAACGTTCTCAACATGTCTTTATGCTCGTTTTCAGGCTGACCCAAAAGAATCAGACCTAACTGCGGTAAAACGCATTTTCGTTATCTTAAGGGTACACCCGATCTTCGTCTATGGTATCCAAAGGGAACTAATTTCGATCTTACCACATTTTCAGATGCTGATTATGCAGGTTGTAAAGTCGATAGGTAGAGCACTTCAGGGTATACCATCTCTTGCAATCCCGTGCAGCACTCAAGAACAAAACATATAGATATCGGGTATCATTTCTTTTAAGATCATGTAGAAAAAGAACAATTGAATTATATTTTGTAGGCAAGGAATTTGAACGTGCTGATATTTTTACTAATTCTTTAAACGAACCTCATTTTCAAATCTTAGTATCTCAAATCGGCATGTGAATCCACCTTCTAGTTAAATTACAGATATTTTCTAAATAATACTATTTCGAATTAGTCATTGTTTAAAATTCCTTTAATTATAAAATATCTGTCATTTAAATTTAAAGGTTGTGTCACAAAATTCTGTTCAATATTTATTTATATATGTATATCCTTAATATGAATGATCCTGAATTTTGCTATATGAATTATTGAAAGTTGAGTGGGACACCTATTATATCCATGTTTTTTGGCATTCCAAAGGGTAAAAGGTTTTAGGGTTCAATCTAATAGGATAATTGTTTATTTGAGGGGGAGTAAAATAGGTTGTGTAGTGTACTTTATATTATGTTCTGTTAACTTAATTTATTTTTATTTTTAGGTTAACTTCAATTTTTAGGTAATGTACTCTAAATAGCACAAAAAGAATTTATGTTCAAATTTTTCTTTTTAATGTTATTTTTATTCACCAAATATTTTAAAAACTCAAAAAGATTTTTCTTACTTTGTTATTTTTGTTGTTAATTCTTAGTTAATAGTTTAATTAAAAAGATGATGTTGAGTTTTAGTTTATTATTAGATAAATGTGTCTTAAGAAAACCTAAAAAAAAAAAATTTAATTTTTAATTGGGCCATTTTTAATTTTTAAGTTTAGTTAGTTAAGTTTTGTTAGCCCAACGTTTTATTGTTTTGTTTGGCCCGCCGTCGAAGCTTGAACACGCAGATCTTATCCCATTTCGACCCGACCCGCCTATATATAGGCAGGATTTGTGTCTTCTTCATTACGCCTTCTCATTCCTCTCCAAAATTCCGACGACAAAAATACCCACCGCCATAGCTGCCGTTCCTAGAGCATTCAATTTCCATTCTTGACCGTTTTAACTTGTTTTTCTTGCATTTTTCAGCTTATCTACTGTCAAGTAACATCATTGACACTTTATTTTAGTGTTTAACATCTATTTACGATTTTTTATTTTATGAAAATTTAAAGGGTTTTAAACCCGATTTTTTAAATTTTTAGGTTTGTAAATCTGTTCTTTTTAAGCTAGTTTAGATAAATAAAATGTTTCTTATCACTTTTAGCCTTAGGATCTACATTTTCATGCATTTTTATGAATATTTTGTATTGTATATGTATGCATGCATGAACTCATTAAATGAAAATTTATCTAAGCGTAAACTCGGATACACCCGAAATTCGGGTGCCCTACACTTGGTATAAATTTCAAACATTAATGTTTCATACTTCCTGGACCCCATCCGAATTTCGGTATCCCCTGACGTTATACTTAGAAAATATATTATTTGTATCCTTGGTTCACCCGAAATTCGGATGGTTCCAAATGATAACATTTATATATTTTAGAAACCTAAGTGTACTTCAAGGACCATCCAAATTTCGGGTCCACACGAATTTCAAACCCAATCTGAAATATGTGACTTCATTTTATAGGCTAAGTGTTTAGAATAATCTTTTCTCACTCGAATTTCAGATTCATCCGAAATTCAGGTCCTCCCCACCACACGTTTTTCCATTCTTAGTTTTTCTTCAAATTTTAACTTGTTTCATGCATCATTTCATCTAAATTTCTAACCCACCAAAGTCTTGGATCACATCATCTGAAGTTATAACCTACCCGAAATTTGGATCATCCGAATTTCAACACTTTGCATTTTTTTTCATTTACATTTTATTTTTCAATATAAATCAAAAATAATAATAATAATTCCATGTCCTTTGCACCCTTAGTTCTAGTTCAAATAAATGTTTGAGTGAAAACGTCAATTCTAACATTAGTCTCTCAACTATCGACTTTGGATTTTATTTAGTAGAAGTTGCGTTCTATTGATAAAAATCACGATGCTTTAAATAGAATAGACGGGTTCAATTTCACATTTATTTCAGACTTAATATCAATGTATTATTTATACACAAATCTGTTAAACTAATTGTGTTGCAATTCTAAAGGACTTATGGATTCTCGAATCACCCTCACCATTCCCCATCCACCTATCCCAAATAAATATGAACAATTGTCAGAGGAAACTCTTCTCTCAGCTAACAAATTCACCGAGTTTGCCCCCATAACTGGTAATTAGACCTTTCAATCCTTCTTTTTGACGTCGAGGATATCACCTTTGATGTCCTCAAAGGCCATCCCATCTTCTACTCCCTAACCACTGCCATCTCTGTACCCATCATCTACCTAAAATAGTTCTGGCACCACCTCACATTCATGATTGAGGCGGTACATCATTTCATCACCACCATAGACTCTGTACCCATTCGCCTAACCCTTCCAGCCATCTGACACATTCTCCGCCTTCCCACCGAAAACTTTTCTGTCAACAAATATTCATATACACCCAACCCAACCCCAGCCCAAATGCTGCAAAAAATCATATCAATTTGCTATAAGGGTAATCTCACAAAAAATCATATCAACTTTAGTCTTACTGGAGGGTCTTCATTGACGTGATAAACAAGTGCGTCACGGGAAAGCACTCAGGGCATGATTCAGCTTCCATTCATGTCCTCGCTATGTTCCCCGCCTTTGCATATGATAGACACTTTGATTATGAGACGATCATATTTGAAGATCTTAAACGCGCAGTCCAAGATCGAGGGACTAAAAGAGAAAGAAAATTCATTCCGTTTGAGCGATTCCTTCAACTATTCATTCAATTCTCCTGGACAACGACGACGATATCTACGAAAGGCCAGAAGCGGATGTCTATAAGACAGTGGCTCTACAAAGAGTCAAAATCCTAAAAGAAATTCCAAGAGTCCCGGTCATGAATTTCCCGCTAACCATGTTACGTCTGGTCGATCAATCTGAGGAACGGGTAAGGGTTTACTTTCGGGAAGTGTACCCACATGAGGATCTGTCAGACCCGACAGAGCCAACCCCATAATAAGTGAGGATGAGGGAGTACAGGGGAGTGGGAGATGTTAGTATTGAGGCAGGGAGATGAAGGAGAGGGGCCAGAGACCAGTGATTTCGAACGCACCGCCTATGACCCATTGAGGGCTAAGGGAATAGTAATTGAGGGAGTCCAAACCCCACATAGCCAGACAAGCTTGTAAAAGACCACTAGTCCAGTGGTCGACCAAACCCAAACCACGCATTTAGGTTCCCCTCAAAGGTAGCATGTTTCATTGCACAGAGAATTAACACATACGCCATCAGCCTCATACGGAGGGAGGTGATGTTGAAACAGGTAACACGTCGCCCCCAGTGATCGTTATTCATTTGATCAAAACTGACACCCCACACCATATCACTGAGCACCACGCCTTTGTGGCGTCCCCCAACTTCGAGATGCCTCTGAGGCGTCTCCAGTAACTTCTAGATCTACACTTCATATTAGGGATGTAGAAAGGATGTAAGGAAGACCTGAAGCTGCCACTCACACGCAAGCAGCTTTAGGCCATCAAGGGATTACTCACGAGACGCTAACAGCCGCTCTTTGTGACGCCGGTTTTGTTTCTCGGGTTGACCTGGACACCCTTAAGGCGACTTCAGAGGAACAACATTCCTCCCTTCTTTCATTTTTGAAGGGTAAGGGTGTCGCAAATCAGGAGTTGCCACTAGGTACCCCTACAGTCCAATCGAATTCATCTATTCAAGAGCAGAACTTTACGACGGTAGCGCTTTTCACTGATCAAACTGAAAGACTCAACAAGCTGATTCTACGTGTGGAAGATCAAATGAACAAGAAGATGGATAGGCTTGAATCAGCCATCATAGATCTGCAAAGTATGTGCAGACGTCAGGCTGAATACCTAAAGCGTAAACATGATGACTAGGAGGACCCTGGTCATCCTGAGGGGGAGAAACGACCCATGATACAGCCAGATGGAGAACTGCAAGGTGTTGGGGGAGCGGAAGCAGAACAGAATGGGGAGGAAGTTTCAGGGGCTCCAGGTGGACCAACAGAAGAAAACTTATTGGCGAAGGTAGTGTTTGAACCTCCTTTTGACAAAGTCGAGATCATCTTAGTGTCCGATTCAGACACTAAGATTGATTGAGACAAACCACTGAAAACACCAAAGCATGATCCTGAATCATCGCAAAAACCATCATCGTCATTTGATTTTTTGAACTCCCCTACTCATGTACCTCAAGAAAAAATATAATTAGCTTTGAAAGCCCCTACTTCTTTTCCTACCCAACGTCATCATCTGAACCATCTTCTATCCCAGAAGTCCAAATTCCATTCGCCGAACCGCTGAAACATCAAGCCCCAGATTCGTAGACTGTTTTGAAGAGGAGCCTGATGTAATTCCTATACATGACAGAAATGACCTGGAATGGGTTATTTGGTTCTGAAAGGGGAAGGTACATTAACTCTCAGCGAAAGAAAGAGATGTCCTAAGGTTCGACCATCAGGGTCGAATCTATCAAATGCTTGAGATTCCACCTGCTGAAGTTGAGGCTCCTCCTGTTCAAGGGCTGAAACAATTCCTGATGAACATCAAAGCTGAAGACTTCCAACAACCATATCTCGAAAAGAGATTTAAGATGGTTTCAGGAAAAAGCCAGGCATGTACAATAGACGTTTATTGATGGAACTCAGTGATGCATCCACAGCTGAACAAGCTGAATATAACCTAATGATGCTGAGAGAAAAGAGGCCAAAATCTGAATATTGGTCGAAATCAAAGATTGTAAAGATAACATCCATCTCCTTGTACAAGCGGGCCCGTCTGTTCACTCCTTCCTTCAGTATCATAAGAGAAAACGGGTCATCGCATCTGATCCATGAGAACGATCTTGACTTTATGATCCTTGATGACATTGAAACGATGCATAACAAGCTTAAAAATAGAGTGAAGGGGAGATTAAGTCATGTCACTAATCTGGCAGCATTGACTAAAAGCATGAGATGACTTTCAATCCTTATGTGCTTGACTCTAGAACAGGACTTTTTTATGCTAGATCATCATTCGAGGTATAAAGTTCTCATGGGAGGTCTACATGGAGTAATATTTGTCAATAAAAATGGACAGAACAGGTTCATGCACTTTGAGGAGCTACCCTGTTACTCTGATGGCACACTTCATCTGGTTAGAGCAGAGCTGAACAAGAGACTCCAATGGGATGATGTCCAGACAGCTTTTGAACTAAAAAAGAAACCTAAAGAGTTCAGGATCTTCTTAGTGCAATAAAACTTATCAATGACAGGCTGCACACCCGGCAAGTGATTAGAAGATTTGATGTCATCCTTGGCCTTTGAGATTTTGCAGAGCAAGCCTATCGTCCTTCATAATGATCGAAAAGGGGGAGATTGATATATTATAAATTTCGATCATGTGGAGTCTTATTTTGTAATAGTTAGTTTTATATTATTTCCATGTAATGTTATTTCTTTCCGTTGTAATTTATTTATTGTAATTAGAAGTTGAGGGGTATAAAGTGTAAACTTCTCAAACGTGGTTTAATATTTAAGGGAAACCCTCCTAGGGTTTCCCCCAACGTTGTCTTACTCACAATGTCAACTATACGGCTGCCGTTTTATTCATACACATTCTCTCTCAATAGTTTCAACAGTGATAGAGTATTATATTCTCATTTGTTTGATTATTGTGGTTGTTTATTAATGTGAGTGCTAAGATTATCATTTTTCTAAGATTCGTTTGATCTCTCGGTTAGATACCTTTACATGACATTTCTCTAAGGATGATAAGGTGAAGCAGCACGATGAGTGACACAATAATGTTTCAAAAGTAAACAATATTCATGATAGTCATGATAATGTTTAACATGTGTCTAAATGTAATGATAGTCATAATAAAAGAAGAACTCTATGACGATCACTACAAGAAAATAGCCATTTAGTGGCACAATTTTTTAGTGGCAAAAAATTTATGTGTCACTATATATGGTGTTTTTATGACACTCTTTATATGCCACTAAAAATATAATACATATTTAATAGCACTTTGTAATATTATATGCCACTAAAACTATTTTTTATTTCCCTCCAACAAAATGTTTTAGCGCTGGCTTTCTTAATTATTTCCATCCAATTTATTGAAAAATTTTATTTCCTCTAAAATCTAATACACCTAATTTTTTACCCTAGCTTTCAGTTTATCTTCATTTCCTTCACTGCAGATCATCGTCCACCTCCCCCCCTTCCATCTCCAGCTGTATCGCATCCACCAGCAGCCCTGTTGTCGTCCACCGCAGGCCAACGCCGACCACCGCAGGACTATCGCCGACCACCGCAACCCTGTCACATCTTGGCTACACCATCACTCCATCAGCGGCTACACCAGAACTGCCACCGTGTCCACATCTCCTACTACACCAGCGTCTCCATCGGTAGCTGCACAAACGTCTACATCCGAACACCAGCGGGTTATCTTCATCCACCTCTGACCGTGTCTCCATCTCCGGCCACACCACAGACCGTTGCAGGCCATAACCAGTCCACCAGTTCGGTTCTTAGCTTCCTGGTATATATTGATCTTTGCTTTTCAATTTCTATATTAGTTCTGTTGATGATCTTTGCATAATTATATAGTCGAATTTTCTGATTTGTGCTATACTATAGTTCTGTTCGTTTCTTATAGTTTGTTTGATTGAGATTTGTAAAAAAATTTCCTGATGTGAGAACAATTGAAAATTTTGGGGATTCAAGGTACTAGAACAATTGAAAATTTTGTATATGCATTGAACAATCTGTTAATACATTTTGGTGGGCTGATATGAATTTCAAAGTGTAAGGATTTTATGCTTAAAATAGAGAGTGATTAAATGAAATTAATGAAATTTCTCATATCACTGTAAGTGCATTTAAGTTGTTTGATTGTTGACTTTATTTACCTTTCATATGTAGTTAATTTTGAGTTACAAACGTGTTACGGGTGGTATTTCGAGTAATAGTGATAATCATATTGTTTCTTTAAAGGAATTTGTTAACTTTCAAAAAAAAAAATTTGAGTTACAAATGTTTTAACTTTCAATATTTTATATATTTCATTATGAATAATCATGGATAGATCTTGGATGTATAATCAACAAAGATCAAGTGAAGTTTTTGTAAGAGGGGTATTAGATTTCTTGAATTTTGCGTTTGAGAGATCAATTGTCAATGGGAAGATATTATGCCCATGTGCACGTTGTTTAAATATGTTTTATTTTACAAGAGGGGATATTTTTGATCATGTCATATGTCATCGCATTCGATCAGAGTATTTAGAATGGATACATCATGGGGAAAGGTCGAAGGCTACATCTTCAAGTGTGTTAGCTCATGAGGAAGAAGGTTTATTTCACCATGACATGAATGAAATGTGGAATGATATTTTCCCGTCCGAATTTGGTAGAACTGAAGTAGAAATCGATGAGACTATTCTCAATAAGCATCAAGAGGTTGGTAATAGAAGAAGCAACTTTGATGATGTAGTCAAGGAGGCTAAAGAAAAGGTTTACCCGAATTCTAAATAAAATAAATTATCCTGTGTGGTACATCTATACCATATAAAGTGTCTTAATGGGTGGAGACACAAATCGTTCTCTATGTTGTTGGAGTTTTTGAGGGATTTGTTACTGAAAGGAAATTCATTGCCTGAAACGTTTCATCAAGCGAAAAAGTTGATAGCAAAACTAGGATTAACGTATGAAAAAATCCATTCATGTGCTAATGGTTGCATGTTGTTTTGGGAAGAGAATGAGAAAGATGAGATTTGTTCAATTCGTGGGTCATCAAGGTGGAAAGTTCGTGAAGATAATTCACAAGATGAAGTGACTCCAACAAAGAAGAAAGCATCAATTATATTACGGTGGTTTCCTTTAAAGCTTAGACTTCAAAGACTATTCATGTCATCAAAGACAGCCAGCCTTATGAAGTGGCATCATGTAGAACGCGTGAAAGATGGAATACTACGACATCTTGCTGATGCATTAGTCTGGAAAGACTTTCATAAAAAGTTTCCAGAATTTGCATGTGAACCTCGCAATGTTCGACTAGCATTGTCAAGTGATGGTTTCAACCTATTCAAGACAATGAATGTGGCACATAGTATTTGTCATGTCTTCCTTATTCCCTACAACTTGCCACCATGGTTGGTTATGAAACAACCTAACTTCATTCTTTCCTTGCCACATGCAACCTTTGGTAAAAGCATTGAAGGAGTTGTGGGAAATAGGAGTTGAAACATTTGATGCTTCAACAAAACAGTACTTTAAGTTGAAGGCATCAGTTCTTTCAATAATTTCAGACTTTCCGGGCTACGCAAATCTGTCTTTGTGTAACACTAAGGGAGAACTTGTATGTCCTACATGCGGTTTTAGTACTAATTCGAAATGGCTAAATCATGGAAGAAAGTGGTGTTGCATGTGTCATAGGAGATGGCTTCCAGCAAATCGTCATTGGCGTAGAGAGACTAGATCCTTTGTTGGCAGAGAGGAATTAAGAGAAGCCCTTGTTCCTTCTACTGGTGTGGATGTTCTACGATAGTTAGATGACACTAGTTTTCTTGTTGACATTGTTGATCTTGGTCCTTGGAAAAAGATAAGTATTTTTTTATGTTACCATATTGGGAACATATGTTGTTACGTCACAATCTTGACGTAATGCACATAGAAAAAAATGTTTGTGATAACATTGTGGGGACTTTATTGGGTCAAGAGGGGAAGTCAAAAGACAACTATAAAGTGAGACTTGACTTGCAGGAAATGGGTATAAGAAAGGAATTACATCTAAAGAGGCGGACAAGAAGGAATAATACTTTCATGCCTAAAGCATGTTATCAAATGACTCTAGATGAGAAGAATGTATTCTTGAAAACACTCAAGTTAATCAAGCCTCTTGATGAGTTTTCACAAATATCTCTCGTTGTGTGCAACTCACTGAAAGGAAACTAATTGGGATGAAAAGTTATGACTGTCATATGTTGATGCATGAGTATTTTCCAATTGCATTACGAGGAACTTTTTCGGATCATGTAACATCAGTTGTAATTGAGCTTTGTGAATTTTTTTACAATCATTTGCCATAAAGATCTATCCGAAGACGATCTTAAATTTCTTGATGGTAAAGTTGTTCTAACTTTGTGCAAAATGGAAAAAATCTTCCCCCATCTTTTTTTACTGTAATGGTACATTTGGTGATCCATTTAGTGAGAGAGGTTAAACTTGGAGGTCCGGTTGCTTTTCGATGGATGTACCCTATTGAAAGGTACATATTGTTGTTTTCAGGTTTAGTCTTATATTATAGATTTGTTACTATGTGTGAATGATCAGTTGATTATAAACGTGTAGGGACCTTCTTACCCTTAAGTCATACGTGACCAACAGAGCTCATCCTGAAGGTTCAATTGCAGAAGGTTATTTAGCTCATTAAAGTCTTACATTTTGCTCTAGATATCTATCAGGAGTAGAGACAATTTTCACTAGAGCAATTAGGAATGATGATGAGGGTCACCAAAATGAGGTTGAACATTCTAACAATCTTTGCCCTAGTCGGCCATTAGGACGTAAGTTACATTCTGGATCTTCACTACAAAAAAGGAGGAGAACTTCCCAATATGTTATGGACGAAAAGTCACTTACTCAAGCACATCGTTATGTGTTGTTTAATGTTGAATCAGTGACACCTTTCCTAGAGTAAGATTAACTAAATTTTCAATGTTTCTATATTCCATGTGCTTTCTTTAATTAGCAAAATAATTATCAATATGAATTTTTTATGAAGGGAGCACAAAAGGATAATCAAAAAACAAAGTCGATCTCGTCGGTTACCTGAGTATGAAATCGACAAGATTCACAGCCAACACTTTAGTGATTGGTTTAAGAAAAGGGTAACATGGAATAATATTAGTATGTATCAAAGTTCCCTTGATAGTAGGGTACTAGCATAATCAATATTTGTTAATTATGATATAGGTTGCACGCATCGAAAAGCAAGCAGAATAAACAATCACTGAAGAAATAAAGTGTCTTGCTCGTGGTCCACTTAGCAGTGTAGAACGATACTCAGGGTACCTTGTTAAGGGTTACCGATTTCACACAAAAAATGGGAGGAATTTCTAAATACCCAAATTAGTGGTGTTGTCATAACTGCTGATGGTGCAAATTATGCTAGTAGTCGAGATACAAGACCTCTCGAAGGCAGCATTAACTACTATGGGAAGCTGAATGACATTATTGAGTTGAACTGCTCTGGTTTGATACGAGTAGTTTTATTCAAGTGTGAATGGGTTGACATCAATAGGGGCATAAAGAAAGATGGTGGTATGACATTGGTGAATTTCTCATACAAGGCCCATACCGGTGCTAATTTAATTGATGATTCGTTTGTTTTGGCTTCCCAAGTTGACAAGGTGTTCTATGTCGCAGATCCTAAGAATAAAGATTGGGAGGTTGTGATACATGTAAAACTTAGAGATGTGTTCGATATGGGATGTGTTTGATGATCAAGTTGTTGGCTATCAAAACGATGGCACAGCAGATGTACCTAACTCGCTTACAATTGGTGATGATGGTGATGATGGCGATGATGGTGATGATGGCGATGATGGCGTGAATGTTACACCCAAAATGGAAATGGAACTTGTAGACATAGATGATGAAACTGAAGATGATTTAATATGATGACAAGGGTCACACGACTTTCTATTTATTTTATTAGCTTGTTCTAATGCTTTTTATCTTAATATGATAAAAATACATATTTATTTTCTTGTTACATGATGTTTTATTTTATCCGTATATACAAAGTATAATGGATGTTTATGTTTCTAAATAGTTAATGACAAGGCTTTATATTTATTTATTTTTTGTTGTAAATAGTAGGATGGGCAGGCGTAAAAGATTGTGTATCATCTCCACCAACCACCCTGTTGAAGACCATGAACTTAATGAAACTGATCAGGGTGATTAACCAATCACCCAAGAGGGTCAAAATGCTGATTTGATATCGTCTTTGCAGTCCATTGATCCAGCATCTTCTCAACATGACCCATGTACCAACGAACAATCTGTTGAACAATCTGCCGATCAAGGTACTTTCCTTATCTATTAGAGCAACTTATCTATTGCTCAGTCTTATACTACCTCTGTCCCAAAAATAACCATATAAATTTCTAGAATTTATCTAACTGTTATTGTTTCTTGTAATTTGATTTTTCAGCAGGCAATTGTTATGAAATTTATCTATTTGTCCTTTTTTTTCTTTTTAGCTGGTTCATAAGCTGCATATCTAGCTAGTTAAGCAAATCTAGCTGGTTAAATAAACTTTACCCTGCATATCTAGCTGGTTAAGCAAGTTAAGCAGATCTAGCTGGTTCATAAGCTGCGTATCTAGCTGGTTCAAAAAAGGCAATTGTTAAGCAATTTTTAGAATTTATCTAGCTGGTTCATAAGCTGCATATCTCCATTTGTCCTTTTTTTTTCTTTGGTTTTAGATGCGATCCTAAGCTGCATGTTGTTGGAGTTTTCATATCTGATCATCTATGTTCTGTTGTGTTACCAAATCATTGTATTTAAATAAACCAGTTCTAGATAGACAACAAAAAATGAAGCTTGCAATCTATTTTTTATATTAGTGCTCACTCCCACTCTAGTTTGGCGGTTTGTGGACAGAAAATATTATTCCAAAACAAAGTGGCTTTGTAGTTGAATTGAAACGACAGTCATGAGTCACTTATCTTTTTTCTTTTCTCAAAAAACTAAAAAAAAAACACATCTGGAGGCAGGGTAACTTTTGTTGGCTGCTGTCATTCCATCCCTATATGTTATCTTCGAAATTCCAACCACTGGGACCAACCAATCACTTCTGTATTTTTCTTTAAAGACTCAGGAATTTGCACCAGGACTGTGAAATGTCTGTGGCCTGTCCATTGACAGATTCTGAGATTTCTAAGAGCTGTGAATCAACACCCAAGTGTGACTGTGTGATTTTCGGAACCAATAAGTATAGGTTATCTTGAGGTAATCTCAACCTATTTAAGGTTCTGTTATCAGTTTAACAATAATAAAGAAACCAGTTTTCAGTTCCTGGTGGATAGATTTTATTTTGGTTGACCAAATTTTAATTTTTAATAGCATTTTAGTAGAATACTAGAATTATTTAGAATCCGGTCCATATACTCTGCAAGCGGTTCAACCCCGACTAAATCGTTAGTTTACACATATTTTAACTCATAAGAATCAATCACTTGGGTGTTCGTTTACACAATGAATCAAATCATCATCTTTTTGCTGGAACAGTGACTTGGATGTTCATTTGGGTTGCACATTGCGATTTTTGTCTTGAATTGTCTTGAGATGCTTGTCCTGTTTGTATGTATATTATATAATTCATATGCACTTACACAATGAATCAAATCATTCAAATGCTTGTCCTTTTTGAAAACTCTGTGAGCTCTGCCTCTGCATAGCTTGAGTTGAGGAGGTTTTAGCAAGCAAGTTGAAAGAGCAAGTTGAGGTGGCTTCACTGTTTTATTTGCACAGCTTTATTTATTCTGTTTTAAGGTTATAAAGCACTAAAGATTAGATGAATTAAAGGCAATTTAAGCACTCAAATGATGAACCAATAATATATTAACGAATAGGAGCTGTTTGTTCTATAAAAATTTTTATATTAACGAACAACTTTCTTGTTCCTGGACACTGGACAACAACAAAATTTCCTATTTGTTCCTGGACACCTGCAGCAAAATTCCTGGAGAGCATCAAAATTCTCTTAGTCTTTGATTAAATCTTCAATTTAAACCAACATTTTGTAGGATTCATCAATTAAATAGAAGATCAGGACATGCATGTAACTATTTTGATGTTTGTAATCCATTTTGATACTCAATTTGAAGATTTTCTAGCTGATTGTTTTTTCAGACTCAAGTACACACACATGACTTAAATGATGAACATGTTATGATGATTAATTGAAGATTGAAGATTTAGTTTGTGGGTTTATATGATAATATTATATCTATAAAACACATCTCCTGAAAGTGTTCAAAAGAAAGTTAGAGGTCCTACTAAAAAGATTGAGACATGGAACATGAAGAGTGATAAAAAATAGCTGTCACATTTAACAAGTTTGGAAAACCAATTGGAGATGAAAGAAATGAACTGATGCAATACATTGGGACTCTTGTGAGGATGGCGGACTATGTTGGAATACAATATGCTGATTGGAGAAAAGTTCCCATGCAAAAAAAGAGGATATTTATTCCATTATTAAGGTGTGTATATATTAAATGATATGTCGTTCGCTTCCTACTATATGCATATTAGTTAATATTAATTTGCGAGCTTTATTTGTAGGCAAATTTGAATTTCGTCCTGCTGAAACTGATACTATAAAGAAATAGATCTATTTTAGCATGGGAAAAAATGGAGGACTTGGAAAGGTTCATTAAAAGCACGTGGATATGATCCAAGCCTTACCATAGATGAAATTTTGGATAAAGAAACAGACAATGATAGTAGGGTGAACCCAGAACAATTTAGAGAGCTTGTGGCTCGCTGGTTCAATCCATCATTCCAGGTAATTGTATTGAGTAGCAAGATTATCATTAGTGTCTTAATGACATGATTTTATAGCTAATTATTTTATTTGTATAGGATACATGTGCTATTAGGAGAGAGAGTAACTCAAAGATGCAAGAGCCTCATGTTACCGGGACAAAATCTTTTGCTCTACTTGCTCATGAAGAGGTATTATTCCAGGTTACAGAGATGGAATATTTCTTAACAAATGTCTTGTTTGTTATTAAGAATAATGGATTCGTGTTGTAGGCATCAAAAAATAATGGAGTATACCCAACACGTGGGGAAATATACCTAAAAAGTCATACTTGCAAAGATGGAAGTCTTGTTAATGACAATGTCGCTCAAGTTGTGGTAATGTTATTTATTTGTGATATATAGACATATACACACATTTGTATAGACATACACACACATTTGTCAGTGTTATAACTTGTAATGTTTTGTAGGCTTTGCTACAAAGTGTTGCAAGTAACTCTACGAATACAGGAGTCGAAGATGACCATACACATGATGACTTTTCAAAAGTCAAAGGTCCCGAGAAAAATGGGTATATTCGATGCATAGGAAGAATGCCGGCTATTAAGGAGAATGGATTAGCTACTTCATCTTCTAATGACCCACAAACCGTCCAACAACTAAAAGAAGGATTTGTTCGTACACAAAATGAATTGAACACTACGCAAAATGCTTTAAGCTCGACCGAAAATGCTTTGAGCACTACACAAAATTTTTTGAGCATTTTGGTGAACCTTTTCAAGGAACATATTCCAGATGCAAATTTGCCTGGAATGCTTAATAATCTTAACATGCAGGTAATTATATCACCAAATATATTAAATTGTTTATTATGTTACCCAATGTAGTAACGACCATCAATTTATTTCATTTCTTTCTGATTTCGGATAACTTTTCAATGGTTCCGAACAACTCACCGCCCGTAAATCAAAGACCATCATCCGCAAGTCATCATGACAACGGTAAAGAGCTTTAGCTTTCATCATACAGGATACTTATACTATAAACCACATGCTGTAGTTTGTGTGTATATAATTCATAAATAATTTGATGATTAAAATTGACAGGTATTGGTTCATAAATTGCATCAACATGAGAAGTTTGTCAAGTGAAGTTTGAAGCAAGTTAAAATTTGAAACTTCAATCTAGATGGTTATTTGTTGGTTTTGGTATTAGTATTTGGCTCCACATTTAGACATGTTATGCGTTTTATTTTTTTGTTATGATTTTAAGTATTGTTGAAAGACAAGATAAGTTTATTATAACTAAGGGTTTTGAACATCTAATGATATATATGTTTTTATTGTTTAATTTCTATTCTAATGAAATTAGAATTAAATGTAAACTATTATTACTTATTGATTGTTAATGTTTGTGTGATAAAAATATGTGCCACTAAAGGAATTTGTTGTTTAAAACTTAATCAAAAATTCAATGACACAAAATAACTGCCACAAAAGAAAACATGCATTTTGTGGCGTTAAAAAAGTGCCACTAAAACATGTAAGATCTACAGCAGCACATTCGTAAAGTGCCACTATATATCTTTAGTGGCAGCGCTTTTAGTGGCTCTTTTTCTTTGTGCCAGCGATTATTTTAGCAGTCTTTAGTGGCACATTTCTTATATTTAGTAGCACATCTTCTATGCCACTAAATGGCCTTTTTTGTAGTGGATATAAATACCTGATGATCAAATTTTAGTTTCATTTGAGTGTTTAAAAGTAAATGATTTTCCTGATAAAAGAAAAAAAAAGCTATGATTTCCAACATTTTATGGTCACGATATAATTTGTTTTGATTAGCATAAATAAATCAGTGGTTACACTTTAAGAAAAAAATGTCACTATAAGTATTTTTTTTTAATCAAAGTTTAAGAAAACCAAATATGTGACTATTAGTATTTAAAGGTGACAATTTACTTTTTTATATGTGTCCAAAAATAACAATAGTCATTATAAAAGAATGGAGTTGTAACTATAACTATTTTATGATCACAGTGTAATTTATTTTGTGTAGCTAAAAGTAATCAGTGGACACAGTTTAAGAAATCTTTTACTATAATAATTTATGGTCACAATTTAAGGAAACAAACATATAACAATTAGTATGTAAATATGACAATTTAGTTTTTTTCTATGTCTAAAAGTAAATATTGGTTATGGTACAATATGATATGTCTGATCACATGTTATTTATCATTTTTAATGCTAGTGATCCTATTTTTAAAATATAATTATCTTTCTAAACAATCATGTGTCTCTTATGTGAAAAAAATCATAAAGAGTTTATATCTTTTAAAACCCAACTTTTTAACGAAAATTTGACATGGCTCATATACTTGATCGAGTATCATTCCAATTATTTTAGATAAATAACTATATCAAAAATCATGTGTTTCTAACTTCTTATTACCAACCAAATTATATTCAAAATACATCTACTATCATATCTTATAAAAAAACGACATGACTCGATACATCTACTTCAACAACTATCCAATTATTTTACTTGTTTAATTTTACTTGTTTAATCACAATTATAACAAACATCATCCATTGTTTATCAATATTGAAATCCTGTTAAAATATATCAAATCATCATATTTATAAAAAATCGGCATGGCCCATTGACGAGCTGTCGCTGTGGCCCGTAGAAATAACCTTAAATCTAACTATCAGCGTAGGGAAGTAGGGTCGAATCCGCAGGGACCGTGTAGGTTTATTAGAGTTAATTAGCTAGTTTATTTATGTTTAAACAAGCAATTGAATTGTGAAAAGAGTGATTTGTTTGGAATAACGTTTACGACTAAATTATAACTAAAACAAAGGCAAGCAACTAAAGAATTGGTTAAGAAGAAAATTGAAGATAACCATTTACGGGATCACTACGGCATAAGTTATTACTCACTTGAATTTCATGCAATGATCACATAGACATAATCAATCGCGTAGTCAAATTAATCATAAATACTTTAATCAATAAATCTCGGCATAACGCATGCAATATTCATTACTTCTCTTAATCCCTAAACTAATGGACTCGACCCAAATAATAGAACCACTATGAACTATCTTGCTTTTACCAATCAAACCATTTTCTCATAATAATAACCGTATGTTTATCATTTTCATTACACATAAAATATTCAAGAACACAAATTACATCAAAACATAAAAGTAAATTCAAGAATGTAAAACTTAGTCGTAAATCCTCCGCGAACGGCTATGGTGGTTTAGCCACTTTTCGTGTGCTCTTCACCGGGAATGGTTGGAGACATCATCGTAGGCTCGGACGGGTGCAATCCACCGTCTTTGTAATCGGATCGTGAATCAACTTCGGCAGGACTTTGCCTCTTTTTCAACACTTTGGGGCTCTCCAAAAACGACCACGATCGACCTCTATTTATAGAGGATGTGGAAATTAGGGTTTTAGGTTCAAAAACGCATCTGCAGGGTTTCTAGGCCGCAAGGGCGTAGCCCTGCGCCCCCTGCTCCCAAGGGTACGCCAGCCTGCGCTGAAACTGTTCTTGAATACAAAATCTTTTTGTTTTGGAGCGGGGGGGGGGGGGGGGGGGGCATTGACCTGGGCGTAGCCCTACTCCCCGACCTGCTCGTTTCGCGTTGAATTTTCTCGTGGTGCTTTGAAATGACTTCCGGACCCTGAAACACAAATATGAAAGTAAAAGTATGATAATTTCAAAGTGAAAGTGCATATATGAGCCTTTAAAATTACTCAAAACACATAATAATAGTGTCTCTTCACCCATCTACTTCAACATCATTCCATTTCATCTATTTAATCACAATTATAATACAAATCATCTATGTTTATCACCTTCCAAATCCTATTAAAAACATATCAATGCATCATAATAACATAAAAAAGTTGTATTATTCAAACAAACTAAAACAAAAATTTGAGTTTATCGAATCTTGAGGAGTTCGTTATTGAACTTGACAAATATTATAGCAACCCGCATGAGTCTTTGGAGATCATGATATCAAGAGAACTCTTCACATAAAAAATAAAACAGGTTGTCAATTACAAACATCAAGAACCAACATTGGGAACCAAGCTAAATGTTTTGTCAACTAAAATCATTAAGAATCAAGCTAGATTATTGTTGACTAGTAATGTACTCACACAAAGTTATGGCCAAAAAATTTTAATTTGATGTAATGATGAATGTTTATAGATGCCTTCAAAATCACCCCTCCCTTCAATTGTTTTCAAGGTCTTACTCTAGCACTCCTCATCTCCCATTGATAAAAATAAAAAAGGATGAATATAAGAAACTCACATTTCTATTAATTGATCTTGGTAATATTAGAAGACTCAATCGCTTCATGTGAAAGAGCATCTGTCATTTGAAAAGTGAAAGCAAATTAAGTAAATCAACAAATAATTAAATCAAGTGAACATGCATTTTCAGATTAATAGTAAAAAAAATGATAAACAAATACCTGGCCACATACGTGTTGAGAAATTACCACATGTTTCATTTGGAGTTACGTATAGTTATACCCCGACAGTCCGACCGAAAATAATCATTGCAGATTCATCACCAAGTCAAGTGGATCTACACACGGTAATACATTATCGTTCCGTGAGAAAATTATAGTACAAAATTCCACATTGACATCGTCATATGCATCTCTATAATTTTGGGGAGGCATCGTGAACACAACTGACTTTTTCTTGTCCAGTTGGTCTTTGACATAAAACACTTGTCTTGCCTGTGATGCCAAAATTAACAGATCATCCTTTTGCCCTAATATATTTAGTTCAACTAAGGTGTAGCCAAGACTATCTATTTTGACCCCCTTTTTATTGTCAACCCAAACACACTTGAATAAAGGAATATGCAAGTTAGTCACGTGTACGGTAACACCACTGTTTTGGTTAACTATACCTTCTCGTGATTTTGTACGAAATAAATATCCATTGATGTGATATATATCGTACCTCAAAATGTTGGTGTGCAGTCCATGTGAAACCCCACCTTAACATCTCTGAAATACTCTCTTTAATCATTGATATCTCTCTCTCGCCCTAAGATTCATTATGAGGATAAATGTCATCGCTAATAATGACGATTTAATGTAATTTTCACATAATATAACTTTAAGTTGAAGAAAAAATTTACCTCCTTCCATAACCACCGACCAAAAGTTTTACCGTGCTCTTTCTCCAGTCAAGCTTGTCGTTGACAAGGATGTTGGTTTTTTAAAAAGACCATGTGTCGCCTGTAAGTAAATTAATGAACATTATAGTTAGTATAAAATAATGTACTGTTCAAAAAAACAATGAACATATAAGTACTACTTACTGGATATACGGCTCAACTTCAGGTGCATTCTGCATTACATAGAAATGTGCATTATCTAAGAGTTCTGAAGAGTCTTCAATCAGATTACCAGCTATAGTGGTTTTCCTTGCCCAAGACAATAATTTTCACCATTCCCATATGGAATACCAATAATCTTTATGGTTTTTTGTATTCACTTAAGTACTCAATTGTCTCATCTGTGACATTCTCATCAACAATGCATCCTTTTGGTTTATTTTTGTTTCGCACATGCCCTTTAATAACCTTCATACACGTATCAAATGGATACATCCATCGGAAGCATACCGGACCACAAAATTTTACTTCCCTCGTTAGGTGAACGGTTAAATGAACCATAATTTAAAAAAATGAAGGAGGAAAGTTTTTCTCAAGCAAACATAATGTAACACAAAGATCTTCTTGCAACCTTGTAGGTCCCGAAAGGTTTCCCAAGTATATAGCCTTAAGCTGTAGAGGGGGGGGGGGTGAATACAGCAATTTAAGAACTACACACTCTTTTCTCAATGTTTGTATGTATTATCAACAAAAGTTAATTTCAAACAAGCTTGAATGCGGAAAGGTTCAAGCTGAGATGACAGATACAACAGTATGTTAACTAATCTAAGACAGACTTAAACTAGTTACAATGAATACACTCACTAAGAATCACTCACTGTGTTTATAAGACTCAGAGTAACAGCTTGAACAAGAACAGCTTAGACACCAAGCACTGTTCTATTCAAGCAGACTTGCATGCATGAAAGATATACTTGAATGCACGTTCACTCTTGGCTTCAGCACTTAGCTTTTTGGCTTATACTTTCAAATCTTGGAAGTTTCCTTTTATACTCAATCAGAGGATCTAAGAGAAGCTTCTTCATTGGATGAAAGGAAAAAGAGAAAGTCTTGTTGAAAAGACAACATAAACTTTTCTGCACATTCTGAAAAGCAGACTTGTCTTCATGTGTGCAAAACTTTTGTCTACTGTTGCATTAGCTTTAACCAAATAAGGAATGTCAACTTTGCGTCTTTCTTCCTTTGTTAAGGCCTATTTTGATATAAGAAAAGGTCTGTCACCCTTTTTCAAATATCCTTTTGTCTTCATGTGACAAAACAGCGTGGGCAGGCTGAGCAGTTCTCTTTTCCACTTTGTCTTCGACTTTGTAAGCTGATCTTTTAGCCAAAAACAATACATGAGGACTTGGAAACATATTCCATAGAGTGTTTAGCCTATTCACAAAGAATAGGTTCTGTTCACAAAGAACAGAACACTTGTAAACTGCCCAAGCAGCTCACCAGTGTAGAGCAGCGCAGACAGTTTATGTCCAGCCTATTCAGCAGACTGAACAGCTTGGACAAACTGTCTTTGTTACAACACATGCAACATATAGAACAGCTTTGGACTGATATTGCAAATCATTTTCAGGTTTCAATAAGGCATATACAGGCCTTAAATTTAACCTTCAAATGCATCAACAGGTTTGATTAAGAATCTCCCCCTTAGATGCAGAACAGGTTTGACTGAGGCCTTTTTGTGCCTACCAATCTCCCCCTATTTGCAATAACCAGTCTAAGCTGGCCTTATCAATAATCACTATATATTTTTACAGTACATTTGCAGAAATAAAATTACAACATCAACGTAAAGTAAAAGATCAGTTTATATATACACTGATTTTTGATTACATAAAACAACACATGTTCTTACAATAGTACAACTGATGTATTGATGTATATTACAACTGATGCAAAAGAAAAATTACAACTTATGTAATTAAAGTACAACTAATGTACAGCAGATTTTGGACTGTTTGTGTTGGGAGCTGATAATGGTAAGCCTGTCCTACTGTGGACAGCTTCCATTCTTCACCTACCCAGATGGTAGATGGACTGAACTATAGTGGAGGGGGACCTTCAAACATCTTTTCTAATTGCTCCCTTGTATCCTCAAGTTCTTCAATTTCACTTCTGATGATCATAAACTTGGGATCTTCAAGTTCACCTCTTTCATAACAGCCTCTGAGCTGATCCCAGACGGCTGCTCTCCACCTGCTTGACTGCCTAAATGAAACTGCAAGTCTGAAGGCTACAAGCTGTGTCAGATCCACCTTGTATAGATCTGATGCTCTCTGAAAGCATTTCTTATGAGTTAAGGGATCTAAAAAAATGCCCCCAGCTCAGGCTCTTCAATAATATTTCCATCTTAAAACTCTACTCCAGTAGGCAGCCTGTGATCAACTCCCTTCATCTCAACAGCATAGTCACCCTGTTCTATTAAGATGAGGAGTTGCTCCATCTCTGTGTCCTTCTTTGTCCTCCTGGCCTTTATTTTGGGATGTGTCACATAGACACCCTCACTGACTTCTTTAGAGATCAGGCCAAGATTTTTCACTCTCTCCATCAACTTTTTGACATATGCTCTGATTGTTTTTGCCGTTTCTGACTTAGATTCACTCAGAGCAACTGCCAACTCAATCCACTCCCTGTACCCCATCTGTGCAACATCAGTGTAGTCATATGTTTCTAGTTCTGGGCCTGTTGCACCCATTCTGGTTATTTTCAACTTCCATTGACTGCCTTTTCTTGATATGGGAACAGCTTTGACAATTGCTTCCTTGGCTAGCCTTCTATCAGCAACATCCTGAAATTTTCTTCTAGCCAACTTGTCAAAGTGGAACTGAGCTCTTGCAGAGGGTACTTGTGTTTTGGTCACAGAGACCAGAGCACCCTTTTCTTTTTCTGCTTCCTTCTCTCCTGCTGAGCCCTTAGCAGCTTCCATTAATTTCTTTTGCACTTCCAGAGAGGACATTTTGATTTTCTTTGCCTCTTGAAGTGCAAGAGACTTAGCAGCTTTGGCATATTCTTCTTCTTTCCTTAGAGCTTCCAGGGCTTGAAGCTGTTCTTCTCTGAACTCAAAGTAGTTGTGCATAGGAAGCCCCATTTCCTTAGCCCTGGCCTTGTGAAATTTGAGCTCTGCTGCTTTCTGCTTTAGGGGATCAAATGCTGCTTTTTCTTTTCCATTAGCTGCTGTAGTGACGGCAGCTTCAAGACTTTCCTCCTCTTCTTCTTCTTCTTCTTGAAGAATCAGATGCCTCCTTCTGCTACTTGGCCTGTCCTCAGGAATGAATTCCTCCCCCTTAGACTGAGCAAGGTTTGGAGATTCAGCCTGAGTAGGCTGAGCAGCTTGGGAAGCACCTTCCAGTGTACCTGTAGTTGATGTCCTGTTGGTTGACCAGTGGGTATTGTAGGTACTGATTTCTCCTTAGGAGAAGAGGTCTTCTCCCCCTTAGAATTAGTCTTCGAGGCAGATGACTTCTCCCCCTTTGAAGGAGATGTACCAGCACCTTCAACACCTGGTCTGCCTGAAGACACGAAGTCAGCAGGCTTGCCAGCAGTTTTGGCATCAGGCTTGGGGCCAACCAGGCTAGTCACTAAGAAAGCCAGGTTGTCCTTCACCTGTGCAAGTTGGGAAAGACAGGTTTGAAGAGAAGAGGTTTGTGTATCAGCAAGAGAGGTCAGCTTGACAATGTTTTCTCTATCAGAATCTGTGAATAGCAAACTTTGAAGCTGTGCAAGATGTAGTTCAAGAAAATCTTGCACATCAGCACGGTTTGTATCACAGAATTGGATAAAGAACCAATAAGTGTATTCAAGCTGGCCAGAGTGGCAGGAAGTGTAGAATTGCAAGAAGTGAGGAGAGATGACAGCTGTTGAGATATAGCTGTCATTAAGGACACTGAGTCCTGTTGTAGTGAAAGAATAGAGGAAAGGGAAGAAGAGACACTTTGCAGCTGTGCAGTGAGTGCAAGCAGCTGTGGAGAGTTGTCAGGTTGTGAAGTGGCTGGGAAGGAATCTTTAAACATATCAAAGAAACCTTTAAGCTAAGCAGACACAGAGTCTGAAATGAGAGAACGTAGAGAGGTCATGGAGGATTCTAAAGAACCAACTTTGTTGGTCAGCAGTGTAAGCTGATCCTTCAAAGGCAGGTCTTTAGGAGATGGAGGTGTATGGGTGGACTGTTTACATTGTGTAGAGGGAGAGGATGAGGATGAGGCTGGTGTATGAGGATGTAATGGAGAGGGGAGAGGAACAGTTGAAAGAAGCTCCATAGCCTGGGCAAAAGTAATGTGGCCCAGCTTGGAGGGGTCAAAGGGTCCCTCAGCAGTGGCAGTAGCTGCATCATCAGGAGAAGGGTTGATGTTGGGGGCCTTTCAGATGCTGCTTGTGTTGCAACACCTTCATGAAGGCCAGTGGGTGTTCCGTCTGCAGTGCCTTGGTGTAAAAGCACCTCATCATGGGGAGATGGGATATGCATTTCAACGTCAGCAGTGGTGAAACCTGCTGATGGAGTTTACATAAAAGGAGCAGCCTCACCCAAGGGATGGTATGTTCCCTGAGGTTCATCAGCTTGGGTTGTTGGTCCCTCAGCAGCTGTTTGTTGTAGAACAGCTGAATCATAGGGAGCATAAATTTGAGGCTGAGCTGCTGATTGGTCTATACCAGCAGTGTGGACACCTCGTGCAGACTCAGGGTGTAAAGAAGTTTGAGGAGGCTGGAATAGTTGAGGTGGCTATCTCCATTTGTACAACTGGCTCCTATTGGGAGGAACCAGAGGGTCTAGGTTGACTCTGGGTGGACTCAGGTTGGAGTGAAGCAGACTCCAATTGTGCTGAACCTTCTCCCAAAATAGGAGAGGCAGCAGGGGTGGCTTCTCTTACAACCGAACCCTGTTGAGAGGGAACAGAGGAGCTGGTTGTTTGGGCTGATTTTATTTTGGCTAGAGATTTGCGTTGGTATTGGATGGATGAAGTGGGTGATTGTGGAGAGGTGATAGGGTCTGTTTGGACAGGGTGTGAGGCTGGGTCAGGAACAGTTGGGTTGGCCTGTTCCATGGTCTCAGGTGCCACAGAGGCACCAGCCACAAAGGCTTCAAGTTCAACAGATGAACCAGGGTGAGGAGCCTGCTACCCCTCAGCCACAGAGGCTAAGGAAGCAGACTCAGACTGAGCTGTTTTGGCCTTCTTGTGGACAGGCCCAGCTTCAGTGGTTGCCATGGTCCTTTTAACAAGCTTGGACCTTGCTTTGGATTTTGCCTTGGGAGCATGTTCAGGATCCACCCTCACAGCAGAGGGTCCTTCCACCAATCCTAACAGTCTCCTCATTGGTGTTGACAGAGGAGGCTCATTTGGAAGAACAGCAGTGTACAAAACTCTATTCCCTATTACAGGGAAGGCAGCAGTATGAAGTAAAGGCTGAGAGTTGTACAAGTGCTCACCACAAATGTGTTTGAAGTTGAGACTCAGAAATCTGGGATATCGAACAGCACCTGGTCGTGTCTCCTGCTGCACCAGATTCCTCAAATTCAAGAAAATCCACTTAGCCATGTCGATTGTAGTTCCATCCACAAGCTCCAGAACTAAAGGAACTTCATCACGGCTCAGTTGGTCAAAGGAACCAACTTTGCTGCTGAAGCACATTACCACAGAGGCAAATAGAAAACTGTAGGTAGGATACAGATCTTTCCTGAACAGCATATCTCCGATTTTGGGTTCTGCTACACCACAGAAGCGTAGCAGATTGCCTATTTGATCATCTTCAGGTTGAGGCATGTCATATGGGTCAGCAGTTGGCAGATGAAGAACCTCCCTGAGAAGATCAGTAGTGATCTCAATGGTCTGAGTCCCATTGAGAATAGTCCCCTTTATGACTTTGGTGTTGGGGTTGTAGGCACAAGTGTACCAAAACTCGTATACCATCTCCTGGTACAAGACACCAGGAGTAGAAGTCATGGCGTAGTTCAACGGATGAACTGTCAAAAACTCCACCATTTGGTCATAACCTTTCCCCACATAGTTTTTGGGGATTGTGAGGTTGGCAATGTAGTTAGTGGGTCTGATGGTTAGCATTGTGGTGACTGATGAGTGTTCCTGTACATCATCACCAACATATACTAGTAGAAAGGGGTTGTTTCTGTGAGCCATTTTGAAAGTAGTGAGTGTAGCAGAAGCACAAGACACTTAGTCGATTTTTAGGGTTCTTAGGACGTTTATGGTAGTAGTGAGGAAGACGAAGATGAAACAGTATGAGGTATTTATAGGATTTGAATGTGAGTGGGTATGAGAGAGAAATATTTGGGCGGTTGATTTGAAAAGGTCGTTAACGGAAAACGGAACGGTTATCCATGTCAAACCGTTTGTCAGACCACTTGAGCCCTTTTTTAATCACTAACACACGTAACCCACATTATCCACAGTAATTAAGTTAAATAAAAACAGAAATTAAGTAACTTAATTGTGAAGAAAGGTAATTGAAAACTGTTGGTCAAACCTGTGATGAGTAGAATCATCACAAGTTGTTCATTCTTCAAGTTGTTCACTTCTTCACACTGTGCTTTCAACCTGTGTTCTAATGTAAGATCAGGTTGTGTTCAGTCTGCTGAACAGAGTACAAGACAATGTCTTGTAGAACAGTGTGAAGGAGTGAGTAGGATGAAGAATGGACCATCAGAGCAGGCTGGACGAATAGACTGTTATTGTTCATCCTGTTATATGTTCAAGCTATTTAAGGATTTCAGAAAAATGGCTAAGTACAGAATATGCATAGCCTGTTCTGTCTAAGCTGTTCTGAGAAACTTGAGCAGTGTAAGACATACAAAGTCTTAGACCTTTGAGGACACTTATTCACTTTTGTTTAACATGCCCAGCTTGCTGACAAGGTAATTAAGCCTGGTTTCATCAAGAGGTTTGGTGCAAATGTCTGCAAGCTGTTCATTTGTGGAAATAAAACTTACCTCCACAATACCTTTCTGAATGTTTATCCCTGATGAAGTGATGTCTGACTTCAATATGCTTTGTTCTTGAATGAAATACTGGATTGTTGGAAATGGCTATGGCACTTGTGTTGTCACACAGAATAGGAGTTTTCCTATACACAAGCCCATAGTCCTCAAGCTGATGCTGCATCCACAGAATCTGCCCACAACAGCTTCCAGCAGCAATGTACTCAGCTTCAGTAGTAGAAGTAGACACTGAGTTCTGCTTCTTGCTACACCAACTTATCAACTTACCACCAAGGAGTTGACATCCACCTGTTGTGCTTTTCCTATCTAGGCTGCAGCCTGCAAAATCAGAATCTGAATAACCTGTTAGTTCAAGCTTGAGTCTTAGGGATACCAAAGACCCAAACCTGATGTGCCCTTCAGGTATCTAAAGATTCTTTTAACAGCATCTAGATGAGGTGATCCAAAGGTATCCAAAGACCCAAACCTGTTAGTTCATACTTCACCTTCCAAGCTGATCCAAAGGAATCTCATCTAGCTTCTGTTAAAAGAATCTTCAGATACCTGAAGGGCACATCAGGTTTGGCTCTTTGGTATCACAAAGACTCAAGCCTTGAACTAACAGGTTATTCTGATTCTGATTTTGCAGGCTGCAGGCTAGATAGGAAAAGCATAACAGGTGGATGTCAACTCCTTGGTGGTAAGTTGATAAGTTGGTGTAGCAAGAAGCAGAACTCAGTGTCCACTTCTACTGCTGAAGCTGAGTACATTGCTGCTGGAAGCTGCTGTGGGCAGATTCTGTGGATGCAGCATCAGCTTGAGGACTATGGACTTGTGTATAGGAAAACTCCTATTCTGTGTGTGGAGATTGATCATTCCCAGCTTGCTCATCAAAGAAGTGCGCCAAAAGTGGGGGGAGAGGTATCTATCATATTCTCTTATAATAGGAGCACGCCTGCTTTTAGGTAACACAAGTGCCATAGCCATTTCCAACAATCTAGTATTTCATTCAAGAACAAACCATATTGAAGTTAGACATCACTTCATCAGGGATCACATTCAGAAAGGTAATGTGGAGATAAGTTTTATTTCCACAAATGAACAGCTTGCAGACATTTTCACCAAACCTCTTGATGAAACCAGGTTTAATTACCTTGTCAGCAAGCTGGGCATGTTAAACAAAAGTGACTAAGTGTCCTCAAAGGTCTAAAACCTTATATGTCTCATACTGCTCAAGTTTCTCAGAACAGCTTAGACAGAACAGGTTATGCATATTCTGTACTTAGCCATTTTTCTGAAAACCTTGAACAGCTTGAACATATAACAGGCTGAACAATAACAGTTTACTCATCCAGCCTGCTCTGATGGTTCATTCACTCCTTCACACTGATTTACAAGACATTGTCTTGTAACCTGATCAGCTATTGAACACAACCTGTTCTTACATGGCTGAACAGGTTGAGGGAATAGTCTGAAGAGTGAACAGCTTGTGATGACCCTGCTCATCACAAGTTTGACCAACAGCTTAGACCAACAGTTTTTAATTACCTTTCTTCACAATTAAGTTACTTAATTTCTGTTTTTATTTAACTTAATTACTGCGGATAATGTGGGTTACGTGTGTTAGTGATTAAAAAGGGCTCAAGTGGTCTGACAAACGGTCTGACATAGACAACCGTTCCGTTTTCCGTTAACGACTTTTTCAAATCAATCGCCCAAATGTTTCTCTCTCATACCCACTCACATTCAAATCCTATAAATACCTCTACCGTTTCATCTTCGTCTTCCTCACTATTTCCAGAAATCCTCAAGAACCCTAAAATCGACTAAGTGTCCTCTGCTTCTCAAATTACCCAAACTCTCACAAATGGCTCAAAGAAATACTTACTTTCTTCCAGTGTTCATTGGTGATGATGTTGTTAAACACTCATCAGTGACCACAATGCTAACCATCAAACCCACCAACTACATTGCTAATCTAACCATTCCCAAAAACTACGTAGGGAAGGGTTATGAACAGATGGTGGAGTTTCTTCAAGTTCATCTGTTGAACAATGCTATGACTGCCACTCCTGGTGTCCTGTACCAGGAGATGGTGTACGAGTTTTGGTACACTTGTGCCTACAACCCCAACACCAAAGTCATCAAGGGAACTATTCTCAATGTGACTCAGACCATTGAGATCACAGCTGATCTTCTCAGGGAGGTTCTTCATCTTCCAACTCCTGACCCATATGACATGCCTCAACCTGAAGATGATCAAATGGGCAATCTGCTACGTTTCTGTGGTGTCGCAGAACCCAAAATCGGAGCAACACTGTTTAGGAAGGATTTGTCTCCGACCTACAATTTTCTATTTGCCTCGGTGGTGATGTGCTTTGGAAGTAAAGTTGGTTCATTTGACCAACTAAGTCGTGATGAAGTCCCCATTGTTCTACAGCTGGTGGATGGGACCACAATCGACATGGCCAAATGGATTTTCCTAAATTTGAGGAACCTGGTACAACAAGAAACCCGTCCAGCTGCTGTTCGGTATCCAAGGTTTCTGAGCCTCATCTTCAAGCATCACTATGGTGAGGATCTATACAACTCTCAGCCTTTACTTAAGACTGCTGCATTCCCTGTCATAGGGAATAGAGTTTTCTATACACCTGTTCTACCCAATGAGCCTCCTCTATCTACTCCAATGAGGAGGCTACTAGGGTTAGTGGAAGGACCTTCTGATGTGAGGGTTGCTCCCAAAGCTGCTCCCAAGGGAAAATCCAAAGCCAGGTCCAAGCTTGTTAAAAGGACCATGGCAACCACTGAAGCTGTGCCTGTCCGCAAGA
Source organism: Centrapalus pauciflorus (assembly GCA_020465985.1). Taxonomy (NCBI): domain Eukaryota; kingdom Viridiplantae; phylum Streptophyta; class Magnoliopsida; order Asterales; family Asteraceae; genus Centrapalus; species Centrapalus pauciflorus. The sequence goes on from JAANYP010000490.1 coordinate 41,173, forward strand.
AGGCCAAAACAGCTCAGTTTGAGTCTGCTTCTTTAGCCTCTGTGGCTGAGGGGGAGCAGGCTCCTCACCCTGGTTCATTTTTTGCACCTTAAGCCTTTGTGGCTGGTGCCTCTGTGGAACCTGAGACCATGGAACAGGCCAACCCAACTGTTCCTGACCCAGTCTCACACCCTGTCCAAAAAGATCCCATCACCTCTCCACAATCACCCACTTCATCCATCCAATACCACCACAAATCTCTCGCCAAAAAAAAAAAACAGCCCAAACAACCAGCTCCTCTGTTCCCTCTCAACAGGGTTCAGTTGTAAGAGAAGTTGGTTCTTTAGAAACATCTATATCCTCTCTACCTTCTCTTATTTCAGACTCTGTGTCTGAACAGCTTAAGGGATTCTTTGATCTGTTCAAGGATTCCTTCCCTGCCACTCCACAACCTGATAATTCTCCACAGCTGCTTGCACTCACTGCACAGCTACAAAATGTATCCACATCCTTCTCCTCCATTCTTTCACTACAACAGGACTCTGTGTCCTCAATGACAGTTATTTCTCAACAGCTGTCATCTCTCCTAACTTCTTGCAATTCTACACTTCCTGCCACTCTGGCCAGCTTGAACACACTCATTGGCTCCCTATCCAATTCTGTGTCATCAAACCTTGCTGATGTGCAAGATTCTCTAGAACTACATCTTGCACAGCTTCAAAGTTTGCTGTTCACAGCTTCTGATAGGGAAAACATTGTTAAGCTGACCTCCCTTGCTGATACCCAATCCTCTTCTCTTCAAACATGTCTTTCCCAGCTTGCAGAGGTGAAGGATAACTTGGCCTTCATAGTGAATAGCCTTGTTGGCCCCAGGCCTGCTGCCAAAACTGCTGGCAAGCCTGATGACTTCGTGTCTTCAGGCAGACCAGGTGTTGAAGGTGCTGGAACATCTCCTTCAAAGGGGGAGAAGTCATTTGCCTCGAAGACTAAGTCTAAGGGGGAGAAAACTTCTTCTCCTAAGGAGAAATCAGTGCCTGCAATACTTACTGGTCAACCAGCAGGAGCATCTGAAACAAGTAAAATGGAGGGTGCCTCCCACGCTGCTCAGCCTACTCAGGCTGAATCTCCAATCCCTGCTCAGTCTAAGGGGGAGGAATTTATTCCTGAGGGCAGGCCAAGCAGCAGAAGGAGGCATCTGATTCTAGAAGAAGAAGACGAGGAGGAGGAGGAAAGTCCTGAAGCTGCTGTCACTACAGCAGCTAAAGGAAAAGAAAAAGCAGTGGTTGATCCCCAACAACAGAAAGCAGCAGCGATTAAATTTCACAAAGACAGGGCCAAAGAAATGGGTCTTCTTATGCACAAATACTTTGAGTTTAGAGAATAACAGCTTCAAGCCCTGGAAGCTCTAAGAAAAGATGAAGAATCTGCCATAGCTGCTAAGTCTTTTGCACTTCAAGAGGCAAGGAAAGTTAAAATGTCCTCTCTGGTTGTGCAAAAGAAAATATTGGAAGCTGCTAAGGGATCAGCAGAAGAGAAGGAAGCAGAAAAATAAAAGGGTGCTCTGGTCTCAGTGACCAAAACTTCGGTGCCTTCTGCAAGAGCTCAGTTCCACTTTGACAACCTGGCAAGAAGAAAATTTCAGGATGTTGCTGATAGAAGGCTTGCTAAGGAAGCAATTGTCAAAGCTATTCTCATTTCAAGAAAAGGCAGTCAGTGGAAGTTGAAAATAACCAGAATGGGTGCAACAGGACAAGAACTAGAAACATATGACTACACTGATGTTGCACAGATGGGGTACAGAGAATGGATTGAGCTGGCAGTTGCGCTGAGCGAGTCTAAGTCAGAAACTGCTAAGACTGTCAGAGCATATGTCAAGAAGCTGATGGAGAGAGTGAAGAATCTTGGCCTGATTTCCAAAGAAGTTAGTGAAGGTGTCTATGTGACACAACCAAAAATAAAGGCCAGGAGGACAAGGAAGGACACTGAGATGGAACAACTCCTCATCCTGATAGAACAAGGTGACTATGCTATTGAGATGAAAGGAGTTGATCACAGCCTGCCTAGTGGAACAGAGTTTGAAGATGGCAAGATCATTGAAGAGCCTGAGCTGGGGGCATTTTTTGTAGATCCCTTAACTCAGAAGAAATGCTTTCAGATAGCATCAGATCTATACAAGGTGGATCTGAGACAGCTTGTAGCCTTTAGACTTGCAGTTTCATTCAGGCAGTCAAGCAGGTGGAGAGCAGCCATCTGGGATCAGCTCAGAGGCTGTTATGAGAGAGGAGAACTTGAAGATCCCAAGTTTATGATCATTAGAAGTGAAATTGAAGAACTTTAGGATACAAGGGAGCAACTTGAGAAGATGTTTGAAGGTCCCCCTCCATTGTAGTGAAGTCCATCTACCATCTGGGTAGGTGAAGAATGGAAGCTGTCCATCAGTTGGACAGGCTTACCATTATCTGCTGCCAATAAAAACAGTCCAAAATCTGATGTACATTAGTTGTACTTTAATTACATAAGTTGTAAATTTTCTTTTGCATCAGTTGTAATATACATCAGTACATCAGTTGTACTTTTGTAAGAACATGTGTTGTTTTATGTACTGTAAAAATATATAGTGATTTTTGATAAGGCCAGCTTAGACTGGTTATTGCAAATAAGGGGAGATTGTTAGGCACAAAAAGGCCTCAGTCAAACCTGTTCTGCATCTAAGGGGGAGATTCTTAATCTAACCTGTTGATGCATTTGAAGGTTGAATTTAAGGCATGTTATATGCCTTATTGAGACCTGAAAATGATTTGCAATATCAGTCCAAAGCTGTTATATATGTTGCATGTGTTGCAACAAAGACAGTTTGTCCAAGCTGTTCAGTCTGCTGAACAGGCTGGACATAAACTGTGTACGCTGCTCTACACTGGTGAGCAGCTTGGGCAGTTTACAAGTGTTCTGTTCTTTGTGAACAGGCTATACACTTTATGGAATATGTTTCCAAGTCCTCATGTATTGTTTTTGACTACAAGATCGGTTTACAAAGTCGAAGACAAAGTGGAAAACAGAACTGCTCAGCCTGCCCACACTGTTCTGTTACATGAGGACAAAAGGATATTTGAAAAAGGGTGACAGACCTTTTTCTTATATCAAAATAGGCCTTAACAAAGGAAGAAAGACACAAAGTTGACATTCCTTATTTAGTTAAAGGCAATACAACAGTAGGCAAAGTGAAAAGACAAAAGTTCTGCCCACATGAAGACAAGTCTGCTTTTCAGAATGTGCAGAAAAGTTTATGTTGTCTTTTCAACAAGACTTTCCCTTTTTCCTTTCGTCCAATGAAGAAGCTTCTCTTAGATCCTCGGAGTGAGTATAAAAGGAAACTTTCAAAGGATTGAAAGACCAAGCCAAAAAGCTAAGTGCTGAAACCAAGAGTGAACGTGCATTCAAGTGTGTTTTTCATGCATGCAAGTCTGCTTGAATAAAACAGTGCTTGGTGTCTAAGCTGTTCTTGTTCAAGCTGTTCATCTGAGTCTTGTAAACACATTCAGTGATTCTTAGTGAGTGTATTCATTGTAACTAGTTTAAGTCTGTCTTAGACTAGTTAAACATACTGTTGTATCTATCATCTCAGCTTGAACCTTTCCGCATTCAAGCTCGTTTGTAATTAACATTTGTTGATAATACATACAAACATTGAGAAAATTGTGTGTAGTTTTTTAAATTGCTGTATTCACCCCCCCTCTACAGTTTAAGGCTATATACTTGGGATATCTTTTGGGACCTACAAAAACCCATTTAGTGCCAATTATAGTTTTACCTTTAGGAGCAGGGACCAACTTCCATACCTTGTTTCTCTCAAACTGATTGAGTTCTTCTTGTATGGTAGTGATCCAATTGGCATCTTTTAGTGCTTCATCCACCTTTTTTGGCTCCATTAGTGAAACAAAACTAGAGAACATACAGAAGTTCCCTAAGCTGTCCCACCTTGTTGGTACCCCTTTGTAAGGTCTACCACTATGAGATCTATCTAGACGCGGAGCCGTCAACGAGTGCGGAATCCTCGTTAACGGGTAGACGGAAACAACTCTCACACACGAAATACGGAGACTATCAGAGGCTGAACGAACGACACACGAACGATCCTACGAACTGATTCTCTCCGAAACGGCGCTAAGGCTGATGATAAACTCGAGATCGCTTATTGCTTAATCCCTCACGAATTCTGCAAAAAGTCTAATAATATCTCGAGTCTATCCCTAATTATAGACACTGATTCGAGTCTGTTATGGGCCAAACTCGAATCTGGCCCAAGGCCCATTCGAGTTTGTCCATAAAGACACTCTCGAATCTGGTCTCATTCGAATCTATGGCTACATTCGAATCTATCACAGATTCGAATGCCAAGCCTTAACTAATTCGAATCTAGCATTTCACATAAACAACTAAGTGTTGAAACTTATGTTATTAACTTATGCTTGAATTAATCTTTGAACTGTATGTTTGAACTTCTTGTAACATGTTACATCAAGTTCAAACACACATTCAATAACTCAGAAACATACATAAACATATATATCAAACACTAGTTAATTCCCAATACCTTGAATATTACTTAAACCAAAATGTTAGATCGCTTAGACTGCTATCGTCACACAGGGTGTACCAACAGACTCCCCCTTGACGATAGCTTCTAACTATTTACATCAAGTTTAAGTACTAGATCTATATATACTACTACCTGCATATATACCAGCATCTATACAAACTCTGACAACTTTCTGGAACTTTCTGGATTCAGATCTCCATCCTTCATGAAAGAAGATATGTTGACCATGAAGCTTTTTCAGATCTCCCTTTGACAGATTCATCAGATGCAGAGGATCATACACTCTCAAAAGAACTTTGTCGTCTTGATCCTCCATGATGGCTTCAGCAGTTTCATTATCCAGGTACCACCACTTCATGTTGGACAAAATATCTTGAGGCATCTTCTTCATGGGCACCCTTCTTAAGCATTTGACAGGCTTATAAACCATTTTCGCCCATGGTCACCCTGTATGCGGATCTATCCTTGAAGAATCCTCAACTCTCTTTCCAGAGCTTGGTTTGAGTCTCTCAAACCTACCGGATCTCCCTTCACGTCTGATTATCTTCGCGATCACTTCAGCATAGGGATCATTTCCGATGTTGACTAACTCTTTCCATGCCAGCTCCTTCACTTCTACCTTCGGCAATGTATTGAACACTTTAAGCTTGCGCCTTAGGTATTGGAGACCATCTCTCCTCTTTAGAATAAAAAGCTGCAGTTCTCTATCGAAGAACCAGCTAATAATGCCTCCCGAGAAGTTTTCTGCACCTTGATTTCTCATCGTCTTCTTTACCTTCGGCTCAGTCTTCTTCTCTTCCTTTCTGAACCAAAGATTTAGCAATTCAGCTCTGCTCGGCTCTCTTTCAGCCTATTCCATCACTGAATCATCTACCGAGGCCATTCTAATGTCATCAATATCTATTACATGATGTTCAGTGTGCTCATATAATTCTGTGACAGGTTGGGATTGGATGATTACTTCGTTTACATTATCGTCCTCGTCCAATACAATCTCCTCATCAGATCTCCAATCGGCTACATCTTCTGGTATAAACTCACCTTCTTCCAAGTCATCCACATCATCTTCAAAATCAAAATCTATCCCTAATGGCTCTTCATCAATATCCATCAATGCATCGATTATTTCACGCACTTGACTTTCCGAGACCTTTGATGAACTTGCCTCACCCATTTCTCCTCCTGCTAGACTAGGCTCCCCCTGAGATTGAGCAGTCTGAGCAGCAGAAAAATCTACTGGCTCATTCAGACTATTAGGGCTGGGATCATTGCCTTGGTTGTCTTGATCATCATCCTCATCTCTCGGCCTCTGTACATTCGGATCTTGGCACGACGTCTCCCCCTGAGCCTGTATATTTTTCATTAACTGCTCGATTAGGGAGCGCATCGCCCTTATCTCTGCGGCCTGATCTGCTACAAACGTTTTCAATTCAACGTTCTCTTCCTGGACTTGCTCCACTATCTTTTTTAAATCGGCATTCTCTCTATCCAGATTGGCATTATGAGACTGAATTTCTCCGATCGCCTTTGTTAGGCCTAAGATTTGGACATGCTGGAAGTCAACGCGAGCCTTAAGCTGCTGAAATCGTTGATTGTCGGTATATGATGATGAGGTTGATGGAATGGACTGTATAGGAGTTGGGCGGATTGGTGATGGAATATATGGTTCAGGTTGAGGTGGTGGTGGTGGAGTGGTGGCCTGAGGTTCTTGAGGCTGAGATTGGGGGATTTCTGGTTGGCCTGCTGATGCTGAAGAAGACCCTTGCATGAACCTGTGACGCTTGGCCCGTTGCCGAGTCACTAAGGAAGCAATCTCCTCTTCTTCAAAATCTGATTCATCAGATTCCCTTATAACTCTCCTCCTCGAAGCTTCTTCAGTAACTACCAACCTTGATCCATACGTTCCAATTTGAACAGTTGGTTCAGTTGGTTCAGTTGATACCGACTCAGGAGCCTCAACCTCTAACTCTTCCATCTCTTCCGATTCTGTTGCAGATGATGACAAAACATTATCAGCCTGCTCTGGCTCATACTCTTCAACATCTCTCAAAACATCTTCCTCTCCTTCTGGAGGCTCAAGTAGTTCACCCACTAACGCGGCAGCTACATCTTCATTAGCATGGGGTCCAAACGCCCATATTTCCTCTAATGTTTGGGCTATTTCTTCAGACTCTGGAATGGAACTAGAAGGCCCAGCTTCCTGTACTTCCGGCTGCTGACTGGTGGAAGGCCTGGTCGCCTGAGTTTGACTCGCCACTGATCTTTGTCTACGCCTTTGAGCACGCGGTGGTTGTGGTTGTTGTTGTTGTTGTGGCTCTGGTTGTCTTTGTTGAAATTCAACTTCCCCTGCCCAATTGGCAACATCTGGGGCTTCAAAATTCCTGTCCAAGATTGCTCCAAATAACGGACGCTCAACTGGAACAGCTAATCTTCCTCTGTGTGAGGAACAATCAGCGAAGATCCTTTTATCCATAACAGCAACGCTTTGAATGTCATTCGATGGAGGCAGATTTGGCAAGAATTGCCTTATTAGCATCATGATGAACCGCGGATACAACAATAATTGTTGATTTTCTGGAGCGGTGATCTGGTGAACAAACTCAGAGAAAAACATTTCCGAGAAGCTATATGGTCGATTATAAACCATCGCGACTATCCGAGACTGAATCTTCGCAACTATATAGTCAAACGCTGCTTTCTTTGGAGCAAAGCATACCATAAAAACATGAGCTAAAAATCTCCATTGACCGATTAAGCCGCTCTTCATGTAGGACACCTTTGTCACATCGAGACTATATCCCATTCTCTGAAAGGCCGCTTGCCTGATGTTCAGAGGAAATTCGATCGGCCAAGACTCTTCTTCTTGAGTGCCCAGCTGCAACACTTGAGGCAGCATATCTGCCGAGAATACCAGCGGTTGTCCAGCAATACGAGTTCGTAGCACTGTCGGTGTGACCGAGCAGTCTACATGCAGATGATCGTAAAATTGACGAATGTAAGGTAAAACTAGCTGCACATTATGAGAACGCAAAACGAATCCTAGATTCTACTAGGAAATCAAGCATTTGTCGGAATCCCTGCGCCTCAGGGAGATTATGATCAGGATGAAGCACCATATTGTGCTTAGGCACAAACGCTCGTACAGCCATTTCTGCAAAATAAACAAACTATTAGATTCTTTAAAAATCAATAAACTTGTTTAAATCCAAATCTGTTTTATTTTGAACTTGTTTAAGTACAAAATCTAACACAATTAAATTTCTACAAGTTTAATAAAATTTAAATTAAATAATGCAAATAAAAAAAACAGATTCGAATGTAACAGATTCGAATAAGTCCCTTTATGAGTTTGATAACAGATTCGAAGGTCCTGGTCTTCTCGAGTCTAATGACAGATTCGAGAGGCCTCATGAACAGATTCGAACCGCCGAATCAACTCGAACACCAAATCTCTTGATTTTAACCTTTTTGGACTTAGAAAATTACATTCATTGGTCCTACTAGTTACTAATCACAGATATGTGTCTTTAATTTGACTATTTATCGGTCCTAACTTGGTAATTTTGTAAAAACCCGATTTAGACCCTTAAACCTTCAAAAATCGATGATTTTGCCTAAAATGGTGTATAAAACTACATGAATCTTGTACAATCAAGTTGATTATACCTAGATACAGGAGTAGAATCGAACACTTTAGCAATAATCTCGACAAATTGTCGTTTATGAGGGAAACGATAGACTCGAGAACAGATTCGAAATCGCCAATATAGATTCGAGGGTATAGATTCGAGAACAGTAAGTATTAAATGACTTCACTGTTGACCTATATATACTACCAACCTTCGAGTTTAAGGCCAGACTCGAATCTACTGACAGATTCGAAGCTGTCCCAATTCGAGTTTGTCCTAAACTCGAAAACACCAAACACTTAGAAAAATTTCGAAAATCTTTGAAATAACTTCAACTTTTTCAACTTTTTTTTCTACGGTATTGTGTAACCAGATAAACTACGCCAAATCTTTTACCCTAAGCACAAGATATTTCACGCAATGTTTATTTTATCCAACTTTGAATGCACCCTCAGTAATTTTTGACCTTTTACCTGAGTAAAAATTAAACTAAAATAAAATAAAAGAAAATAAAATAAACTAAGGTAAAATAAGATAAAATAAAATAAAAATAAAAATTTTGACCAAAAATTTAATCTAGACTTAAGCTATACTTATAAAATTTACAACCTAAGCTATATACTAAACAAAATCTTTTTGATGAGAATAGTCTAAGAAAGGTTCAATCAGATAGCGATGTGTGATACTCACTTTCAGTACTTCAACTTTCACACTTAGGAATTTTTGATTCTTTTGATTGTTTGTCGTGACATACCCATTTAGCCGGTTGTTGGTATTTTACCCCTTTAAACACTCTACATTTCGGAATATCTCTTGGCATTTTTATTTATCATGAAATTATCTTACGTGACTCAGACATAGACATACTTTTATGATCAAGGCACACAGACAAAGATTCTAACTTGTTGATATTTGCAAACTTTCTTTAAAAGACAAACATCGGACACAGGTCTGTATTTCCATACAACAAAGTGTCTTAGTTTGACTTAAAGTTTATTTTTAAAGTTAGCAAGACAGCGGTGACAGGTCTGTACTGATGTACAACAAAGCGACATGTCTGCTAACCCGAATCTAAACAGAGGCAACAGGTCTGTACTTACGTACAACAGAGTTGCATGTTTTCGACTCTCAATTATGTATGATTTTTCTATTCTTTCCTTTTTAAGATGTATTTGATGTTGCCATACATCCCCAGAAAGTTTGCATACCTTATTTAGACTCAAAGTTTGTATGTCTTGTACATAAAAATTAAGACCGATTGGTCATACATCTAAGTTAGTGACACGCTTGACTTTTTCTAGAATATTTTATTTGCCTTGAGATTCCCTATATGTATTATGCCTACCAACACATCAAACTAAATAAAGTATAACACTTAGAATTTAGTTGCATTATGTGTGAAAGCCTAAACACATAGAGTTTGTAACGACTGTGCTAATTTTCGTCACTTTGAACCTATGCATCTAAGACTTAACTCATTTTCTGATATTCTCTTTTTTTTGTATTTTCATAATTTTGTCTCTTTTTTCTTTTGTTTTTCATAAGAAATAGCAATAAGATAACCTACTAACTTACTAAAAATAGAAACTTACAAAAAATAGAAACTTTCCTAAATTAGCAGACTACTGTAAAGAAAGAAATACTACGACTCTAAGAGAAAATAAACTACTACTACTAAGGCCAAATTATTCTGGGTTGCGCATTCCATTCAGTTGAATTAAATACTCAAACCGTGACTTATCAAATGCTTTGGTAAATAAATCTGCATTATTATCTTCTGTTGCCACTTTTACCAATTTAATTAAGTTCTTTTCAGCACAATCACGAATAAAATGATGCCTAATGTCTATGTGCTTTGTTTTGTTGTGTTTAACTTGATTATTCGTTATAGCAATTGTAGATTGATTGTCTATCCTAATTGGAGTTTGAGTGTAAGCCAAACCGTAATCCCGCAATTGTTGTTCTATCCACAGAACCTGTGAGCAGCAACTACCAGCAGCAACATACTCGGCCTCGCACGTTGACACGGCTACCGATGTTTGTTTCTTGCATTGCCAGGATACCAATCTCCCTCCTAGGAACTGGCAACCTCCAGTTATTGATTTGCGCGTCAAGCTGCATCCTCCGTAGTCAGAATATGTGAACGCCTCCAACTCTAGATCTCCCTCCGCGTGATACCAAAGTCCCAGCTTCGGTTTCGACTTGAGGTATCGTAGAATCCGCTTCACAGCTTTCATATGCATCTCCTTCGGATTCGCTTGAAACCTAGCACAAATACACACAGCAAACATAATATCAGGTCTTGAAGCAGTTAAATACATAAGTGATCCAATCATGGCCCGATATAAAGTCGGATCCACATCGGTATCACTTTCAGTACCCGGTCCGAGGTTATGATTCACTTGAATCGGCGTGCTTAAATGGCCAGTCAACTTTGTTCCTTCGATCCCGAAACGTTCCAATATGTCATAGACATACTTAGTTTGATGGATAAACATCCCTTCCTTCTTCTGGTCAACTTGTAACCCTAAAAAGAAATTTAACTCCCCCATAGCACTCATCTCGAACTTAGACTTCATCACCTTCTCAAAATCTTTGCACATCTGTTCGTCTGATGATCCAAAGATGATATCATCGACGTACACTTGTACCAAGATAAAGTGATCTCCCTTCCTCTTAACTAACAGAGTACTATCTATCCTACCCCTTTCAAAACCGTTCTCTAATAAATGGTTAGATAGAGTCTCATACCACGCCCTTCGTGCCTGATGCAATCCGTAAAGAGCCTTATCTAAGCGATATACTCTATCAGAATATTTTGGATCTGTAAATCCTGGCGGTTGTTGTACATACACCAACTCCTTCACTTTCCCATACAGGAAAGCACTCTTAACATCTAACTGATATACCTTAAAGCCCTTGAAGGAGGCAAAAGCTAGAAACAACCTAATGGCTTCCAGCCTTGCTACTGGTGCAAAAACCTCGTTGTAATCGATTCCCTCCTCTTGGTTGAAACCCTTTACAATACCTAGCCTTGTTGCGCGTGACTATACCCCGATCGTCTCGTTTGCACTTAAAAACCCATTTGGTTCCTATGGCAATTTCCCCTCGAGGTAATGGAACTAACTCCCACACTTCTAGTTTCCTAAATTGCGAAAGTTCTTCCTGCATCGCTTCAACCCAGGAGTTATCCTTAAGTGCCATTTGCACATTTTTAGGCTCTACTTGCGATATGAAACATGAATAGAGACATGTGTGATATGCCTCGGAGTCGTTTATCATCGACAACAACACTGTGTTGTTATTTACACTACTCCTAGTCCTCACACCCTCGTTAGGATTTCCTATGATGCTTTCTAATGGATGATTCTTGTTAATCCTAGAGGTCTCTATCTCATCAACCCTTAGATTATCTCCTAAGTTAGATCCTATTTCACCTAATGGGGGAACAGGCTCAGCTTCTGCATTTTCCTCCTCATGGACGTTTTCCTCAGAGTTGGAACTTGATGCTTGAGTCTGATTCTTAGTGGTAGGTGCTTGTTGATCAGCAACTTTTGGAGATCTATCTACAGTCGCAGTAGGCTCGGATGTGGATTCAAACGTAGTCCTCGGAAAGATATGGCCATCGTCGTTCAGATGCAACGTCGCCATGTCCTTTTCGATTGTACCCGCATTATCATCCAAAGGAATGTTAAATGACTCAAATAACTTATCATAGTCAAATATCCATTTCGGACCAGTTTGGGGTTCATGTGTATAACTTGTGACTTCAATATTATACACAATCTCCACAGTACCATTTGTTTTGTTAAAAACCCATTTGTTTGGTGAGTTCGGCACATAACCTAGGAAGTATCCTTCGTCAGCCTTTTCACCAAACTTCGGTTGATGTTTTGTTCGTAAAAGAGTGCATGGTACCCCAAACAGTTCGAATCCAGTTAAGTTAGGTGGCCGTTTATTCAAAATTTCATAGCATGTTTTGTTTAAAGATTTGACTGTAAGGACTCGGTTAAAAATATGGCACGCGGTATTCACTGCCTCTCCCAAAACATGGTAGGAAGCTTTGAATCCGAAAGCATAGTCCTTGCAGCCTCAATCAATGTCCTATTTTTACGTTCGGCCACCCCATTTTGTTGAGGTTCATATGGTGCACTGAATTGATGCAGTATGCCCTTTGATAGGCAATATACACCAATTACAGTGTTTTTGAATTCAGTCCCATTATCACTACGTATTCTTTTAACCCTTGTTCCGTAGGAATTCTCCACTTGGTCTAAGAACCCGATGAGCTTAGTAGCCGTCTCGTCCTTCGTACCTAAGAAGAAAACCCAAGAAAACCGTGAGTAATCGTCAGTGATAACCAAGCAGTACCAACTACCTCCGATACTCCTTTTGTTGATTAGGCCGAAAAGGTCCATGTGCAACAAATCGAATGTTGAGGTTATGGAGTTCTGCGTTTTGGACTTGTGTGTCTTCTTATGTTGTTTGCCCTTCATGCACGGTAGACACTTGTCCTTGAACTGAAAGCTCTTCATAGGCACACCCTGCACCAGTCCATTCTTCGTTATGTAGTTCATCTTTCTTAGGTGCAGGTGAGCCATGCGTCTGTGCCACAGTTTCGATTCCGTCTCCGAAGCTTTGGATAATAGACAAATTGGCCCCATCGAAGTCTCAGGCTTGTTCATATCCAGCATGTACAAGTCGTTCTTCCTTGGCGCCCGCATCAATACCCATTCTTCAGGAATCTTGAATCCCGGCTTTAACACTAACGCCTCAGTGTCAGTGAATAACACTGAGTTCTTCTTATCACAGATTTGAGATACACTAATGAGATTGTGAACCAGTTTATCAACGTGATAAACTTGGTCCAACTTGATTGTCCCATTAGTGACCACTCCGGTACCCGTGATATTTCCACCCTTGTTACCCGCGAATGATACGAATCCCCGATTTCCACCCTTGAAGTCTGTAAGTAGACCTCTTTCCCCTGTCATGTGCCTGGAGCAGCCACTGTCGACGAACAACTTATTGTTTGGACCTGTGGTAATCTCCTGCACATGAAAGAAAATAGGTTAGTTATCACGGGGAACCCAAGCCATAACTGACTTGGTTATACCATTCTCGTCCACATACTTGAACTCTTTCAAATACCCATCTCGCCTTTCAGGTGACTTGGGCCTTTGAACTAGAGTCTGTTGTGGTGCCGAGTGATTTAAGTTCACTCTTTTCCTTGGAGTAGACATTTGTTGTGGAGCTCTAGAATAGTTCCTATTATATGGCATTTCGGACTGTGATCCCTGAGCTCTTACCGGTGCGTACTGTCTAACTGGAGTATGAGACCTAACTGGAGTGTGTGACCTGCTAGGTGTTGTGCTCCTATAGACTTGTTGTGGTGCTGACCTAGATTGATTAATGACACGATTCGGTGAATTTGTCCTAATCACTTCCTTTGGTCCAACCTTTACCGGTGTGTTTTTCACAACTTGCTTGGGTGCGGCCTGCACAGTTTTCTCGGTACTTTGAGAACTACTGTTGCTCGCCACACTGGTTGAGGACTTAGCAGGTGTTGGATTCACTGTCTTAGGTGTAACATCGGCTTTCCTAAGTGGACAGTGAGAAGCAACATGCCCCTTCTCGTGACATCTGAAGCAAGACATCTTATCTATAGACTTTTTGTGTGTTCCCTTAGATCTAGGTGTCTCACTAGTGTCTTGTTCCTTTGGTACAGCTATGGCGAATGGCTCATCCTCCTGATCAGCCCAGACAATTTTCTGTTTTCCTGCAGGTGTTTCACTGGAGGAAGACACAAATTTGACTTTCTTAACCTTGATGGTTGTGTCAGCCACCTTAGGTGTATTTTCTACTATAGGCTCTGGTGTCGGTGTAGGTAGGTCCTCTAAGTCTACTGATTTGTCAGCTTTCTCCTGATGCTGAGGCACATAGTTTGCATTGAAAGGTGGAGGAATTTCGTGAAATCCTAGACCTACGGGCTTTTTAGACTGTCTTTGGGCATCTAAAACTTTCCCTAGGTTTAGGCTCGAATTCCTAAACTTCTCCAACTTGCTATTTGCCTCTGCTACCTTTACCTTTGTTTCAGCTAGCTCTATGTCCTTGTCCTTAATACTTTTGGTCAAGGCCTCTACGTGCTCATACATAAGCTCTATCCTAACACACTGCTCACTCAGTTTGTCTTTTAGAACTATTACGTCTTGAGCATCAGCCTTAAGCTTTTCTTTAAGATCTTGCATGATATCGTTTAGGCTAGCGTTTTCGATTTTTAAATTCTCATTTTGAGCAGTTATGGTTTTATGTGATTCTAAGACTAGATTTAACCTATCGTTAGAATTAACACACAACGCACATAATTCACGAAAAAGAGAGTAATTCAGACTAACCTTTGAGTTGCCAGATTCCATGTTGGCCATCTGAGCAGCAAACTCCAGAACTGTCTGATCATTCGCCTTCTCTACCCACATCGGACTGTTGTCCCTTGTGGTCTGCTCGTCCCCATCACACCCATTCTCTGTAACTTCTGCCATAAAAGCCCGAGCATTCGATTCTAGATGTGAGCTCCAATCATACGTACCATCTAGCTGTCTGTCTGAAGTGACATTGGATAGCAGACCAGCTAGATTGGCTTGTCCAGATGATGAACTTGGAAGGTATCGTTGTTGGGACTGATTTTGGAACTGTCCCTGATGCTGACTCTGCCCTTGGTATGTTTCCACCTTCGGTCTCTGACACTCCCTGGCGAAGTGTCCCAGTCCTTAACAGTTGTAGCATTTTACCTTGGACTTATCAAATCCTATCCCCTTGTTATTCATTTGCAGATTCCTCCCAGTTCTTTAAATGAATCTCTTAACCCTTTGGGTTACCATGGCCAGTTGCCACTTAAGATCCATTTCCTCAAGATCATCAGGGTCGACCTGATCATAGTCCTCATCCCAGATAGCAGGATCGTTAATCTTCCCTTGAACGCAATTCCCGTATGCGGCCACAAAAGAAGCAAGCAGATTCAAATGTTCTTCCGCTGATTTTGCGCTCATGGGCATCTTCGAATAGCTCTGAGATGTCGATGCCTGTTGTACTTGAGGCTGCGGTTGTTCCGATCTTCCTAATCCCAAGAACGCGCGATTCAATGTGTCATCAGTCTCTGCTGGTGACGACGTTTCTCCAGTGAATAACGCTGTAGCAGTCTTCGGTTCGGCTGTCGCTGAAGGTTTTGTTGTCTTTCCAAAATACATTGCTGGATTCTGGACTTGTTCATAATCAGTTTCGGCCTTCAGTAGCTCGAAGTGATATGCCCTCAACGTTCCCACAATATCATCCAGAGATTGAGTGTAATACTTGTCCTCGTTCAGCTTAATCATTGCCACATACATAGCCCATTTGGCTGGTAAGGCATCTAGAAGCTTGTTGTTCTTGTCGGTGTCAGTAAACTCAATCCCGTGACTTTCAAGTTCCGTCAACAGATGATAGAACCGGGTGATGATATCATCCAGCTGTTCATCCTTTAACGCCTTGAAAATTGCGAACTGTTGTTTCAACAGCTCCGTACGCTTTCTACGAACCCTAGGATTTCCCTCACACCTCTTCTCTAGCGACTCCCAAAGTTCTTTTGACGTCTTTTGAGTCCTAAATGTGTGCAGAATATCCTGAGGCAATGCCATTCGGATTAGCGAGAAAGCTTTGTTTTCGGCCTCATACAATTTCTTATCATCCTCCTTCATCATTTGGTATGACAAGACTTTCTGACGGCCTTCAACTTCTGACACTGGTGGAATATATCCTTCGTCGATACACACCCACATGCGCATGTCATTAAAGCGCACGAAATCGGTAAACCGATCTTTCCACCAGTAATAATCTTCGACCTTCATCAGCTTAGGCGGAGCGTTTGCCTTCCCGACCTCGTGGTCCATTTCAAGGAATTTTTGAAGATTAGACATCTTTTCGAAAGTAATTGAATTTAACTTAATTAATTTAATTCGAAAGTAATGTGAATTAATTCTTTCGAATCTAAGTAGATTCGAATGTAATCAGATTCCAATTTATTTGGGATTAAATTCGATTAAGTGTTATAATTCAATTAAACTGAAAATTATGTCAGATTCGAAGAGTCCTTAGATTCGAAGGCAGACAAACTCCAAATAACAGCAGATTCGAAACCCTATTCGAAACTAACTAAACTCGAATTAAACTCGAAGCTAACTAGACTCGAGATCCTATTCGAATGTAGCACAAACTCGAAATAGATTCGAAACACTCTGTATCAGACTCGAAAGGAGCAGATTTTGGTTAGACTCGAGACTAAATGTAACCCTAATTACCCCTATTAGATTCGAGCGCCGCAAACTCGAAAAACGGCTAATACTTTGATTTCTTTATGTTTTGCAGAATAAACCAGTATTTTTCTAACGAAAAATAATGGTTTCTATCAAAAACGTGAAAAACCACAAAGTATTTTCCGAATAAGAATTTGCTAAGCTTGAAAACACGATTTTGAGAGAAAAACCGTCCAACTAGCGTCAAGAAACCTAGAATGTATCTAGATGAACACGAAGAACACGAAGAACACTCCGTAGGCTCTGATACCACTTGTAAGGTCTACCACTATGAGATCTATCTAGACGCGGAGCCGTCAACGAGTGCGGGATCCTCGTTAACGGGTAGATGGAAACAACTCTCACACACGAAACATGGAGACTATCAGAGGCTGAACGAACGACACACGAACGATCCTACGAACTGATTCTTTCCGAAACGTCGCTAAGGCTGATGATAAACTCGAGATCGCATATTGCTTAATCCCTCACGAATTCTGCAAAAAGTCTAATAATATCTCGAGTCTATCCCTAATTATAGACCCTGATTCGAGTCTGTTATGGGCCAAACTCGAATCTGGCCCAAGGCCCATTCGAGTTTGTCCATAAAGACACTCTCGAATCTGGTCTCATTCGAATCTATGGCTACATTCGAATCTATCACAGATTCGAATGCCAAGCCTTAACTAATTCGAATCTAGCATTTCACATAAACAACTAAGTGTTGAAACTTATGTTATTAACTTATGCTTGAATTAATCTTTGAACTGTATGTTTGAACTTCTTGTAATATGTTACATCAAGTTCAAACACACATTCAATAACTCACAAACATACATAAACATATATATCAAACACTAGTTAATTCCCAATACCTTGAATATTACTTAAACCAAAATGTTAGATTGCTTAGACTGCTATCGTCACACAGGGTGTACCAACACCCTTTGTTGATATCACCAATTATTTGATCATTAGGGCGACATCTGATCCACTTAGGATCATTTTTCAATGTGGATTCTCCTGAGTTATCAGCATTTTCACCAGGTCCTGTTGAACAGCTTTCAAGATTTTCAGACACACTGTTGTCTTGAGCCTGTTCACTTGTTGAACATGACTGACCACTGTTGAACACATCAGCAGAGGAACCAGGAAAATCAGTATTGATAGGTTCAGGACATGCAGTTGTAATTAATTCAGTACACTTATTCACACAGGGTGTATTGACATAATCATCATCATGCCCATCATGGTTAACAGGTTCCACACTGGATGTAGTGAAAGCTTTTAAGTCCTCTTCATTGTTTGAATACATGAGATCATCAAAGTTTAATTCTCCTAAAAATGATTCAGGAACAGTTTTGGTGGAAGCATTCATGGACTCTTCAAAGGTGACATTGGTAGATTCATCTATCACCTTTCTTTCGTTGTTGTACACTCTGTAGGCTTTGGAGATAGCAGACTAGCCAACAAACACACCTTCATCAGCTTTTGGTTCAAACTTTGCTAGTTGGTCCCTTTGATTCAGAATGAAGCAGGGACACCCAAACACATGGAAGTAACTGACATTTGGCTTCCTCCCTTTAAGCAGCTCATAGGGAGTCATGTTGAACCTTTTCACCACTAAGGATCTGTTTTGGGTGAAGCAGGCAGTGTTAACAGCTTCAGCCCAAAATGATGAAGGTAAACCAGATGCACACAACATGGTTCTAGCAGCTTCAATGAGAGTTCGGTTTCTCCTTTCAGCAACTCCATTTTGTTGTGGAGTTCTTACAACTGAAAAGTTTTGAGTGCTTCCTTTCTCTTCACAGAAGTCTTCAAGTGAACTGTTTCTGAATTCAGTACCATGATCACTTCTAAGCTGCTTCACTTGGGCAGAGTTCAGCATTTCCATCTTTTTCACAAATCCAATAATTTCAGCAACTCCATTTTGTTGTGGAGTTCTTACAGCTGAAAAGTTTTGAGTGATTCCTTTCTCTTCACAGAAGTCTTCAAGTGTACTGTTTTTGAATTCAGTACCATGATCACTTCTAAGCTGCTTCACTTGGGCAGAGTTCAGCATTTCCATCTTTTTCACAAATCCAATAATTTCTCTAGCAGCCTCTCCTTTGCTCTTCAAGAAGATAACCCATGTATACATTGAGAACTCATCAACCATTACTAGAGTGTATCTTCTTCCTCCTAGACTTGGGACATTGACAGGTCCAAACAAGTCCATATGGATTAAGAAGAGAGGAGTATCAATAGAAAAATTATGTTTGGATTTAAAAGATGATTTCCTCTGCTTGCCTTTCTCACAAGCTGTGCAGAGTCTATCCTTAACAAAGGTCATAGAAGGCAAACCTGTCACCAACTCTTTCTTACAGAGTTTGTTGATGTTCTTGAAGTTCAGGTGTGACAGCCTTTTGTGCCATAACCAGTTTAGGTCTGCATTTGTTCTTGTGAGAAAACAGGTTTCAGTTGTGGGGTCAGCAGATTGCATGTCCACAACATATACACCTTTCTTTCGTTGAGCACACAACACAACTTTGCCTTGGGGATCCAATATGTAACCCAGGTGCTCATCAAAGTTAACCTTGTAGCCAGCATCACATAGTTGACTTATGCTAACAAGGTTATGTTTCAGCCCAACCACATAGGCTACTCTTTTGAACACAGCAGCAACAGCTTTAAGAGTTCCATATCCCTCAGTGGATCCCTGTACATTGTCACCTAATGTGACTTTTGGCCCTTTTTCAGGCCTAAGATCACTCAGCAGGTCCTTACAACCTGTCATGTGCCCTGAGCAGCCACTGTCCAAGTACCAAACCTGGGATGGTTGTTTTTCCTGCAGAGTGACAAGAGGAATATTAGTCATTTTTAGGGGAAATCATCACAGAGATGAGTTCTCCTACTTCATCAACATTTGTTGATGGACTTGTGATATCAACACTAATATTCCCTATTTGAATGGTATCAGTTTGGATACCACTCTCATTGACTGAGATGTTTCCAACACTGTTTGTGAAGGAACCATCAGAGTCAGCTGGTCTCATGTCCTCAGTTTCAGGACAGTCTTTGGCCAGATGTGTCTTCATTCCACATTTATAGCATTTTCTCCTCTTAGCATTTTTGGAAGAAGACCTTTCAGAGACACATTCTGAGTTATTTCTGTTGATTTTATCAGCAGGTTTAGCAAACTTATTACTATTTGATGAATCAACAGCTTGAGTGGAAGGTTCAATAGCAACAGCTTTGCCTGTCTCTTCTTTCCTCTTTTTAGGAGGACAGATGTCAAAGATAGGAAGCTTAATTGGTTTTTGAACTTCCACAGGTTTAGGAAACTTATTCCCAAATCTCTCAGACTGAGCAATGGCTTTGCCTTTGTCCTTCCTGAGATGTTATTGTTGTTGCCTATCAACATAATCATTATTTTTGGTTTTGAAAAACTTATTTTCATTTAAAACAAGTTTACCACTATGATTAGAAAACTTATTTGAAATCACAGCATGTTTGCCTTCAACATGAGACATACCCTTGTTAAAAACAGACTGCTTACTTTTTGAAAACTTATTTTCAAAGTGTTCAGCATTAAAAGGATTAGTATGCCTTTTTACATCAGCTTTAGACCCAAAGCCTGTTTTGTCAACAGGCTTGATATCCACAGCTGCAGTTTGGACATGCTTTCCTTTCTTTTGCTTGTGTGAAACAGCAGAACACTTGGCAAGCTGATTTGATGGAAAACTTATTTCATCAGCAGCTTTTGAGCTAGGTTCACACGAGCTGTCAGTGTTTTGAGGCCTGACAAACCTGTTTGTTGAGATTAATTTACCATTCACTTTTTGGATAAAAGTGTTTGGAAGCTCACCAAGAGTGGACAAGTCTTCTTTCAAATTATTAACCTCAACAATGGAAGCTGCTGTGTCAAGATCCCCTCCAAGATAGGCTTGGATTTGTGCACGCACTACAACAAAATGAACCTAAAGCAACATGGGAAAAGTGTTGTGTTAGGCCTTAAAAGTGTTGCTATAGGCCTAATGCGACACTTTATGTAGTGCCACCTTAGCCAACGTCGCCTTAGGTCTAAAGCGACACTTTCACTAGATAATGCAACACTTTTCAAAAGTGTTGCAATTATTTTATAAATGCAACACTTTTTAAATGCAACACTTTTTATATTCTAAAGCAACACATTTTAATGTGTTGCCATTATTTTATAAATGCAACACTTTTTATACTTTAAAGCAACACCTTTAATTTTTTGTTACCAACTTATAGCAACACTTTATTTATCAAATGCAACACTTATCAAGTGTTGTCATTATGTAAATGCAACACCATTATCAATCTATTGCAACACTTTATTATTTTTTAAATTAAATAAATGCAATATTTTCTTGACAAAAGGAACACATTCATTATTTTTAAATTTAATGCAAATACAAATATTTATTTAATTGCTTCGTGATAGTTTTTTCTACTTACAATTCAATTTAACAAAAATAATATCATTTCATAACATATGGATCAAAAAGTATTTCAAGTATATAAACGTCTACAACCAAAATAAGGATCATTAAATGTATAAGCGATACAACAAAAAAGTAAATTACAATCTTGGGAATGCATATTCAATTCCTCTTCTTGTAATTTCTTTCATACGAAACCGACGCTTATCATGCACAACTCTCCTTCTGTCGATCACTTTGCATATGTCAAAAGAAAGTAACTAACCTGCAACATATGAAAACACATACAATATATACCATATCTTTAGTGTGTTTACTAAATTATAAATGATAACAAAAACGTTATGAAGCAGTATTACAATGCAGTAAAAACTGTTAAAAAAAATAAACAGTGCAGTAAAAAACAGTTTAAAAATAGCAAAAACATTGAAATATTTGGTATTACATTGCAGTAAAAAACTATTTAAAAACAGCAAAAACAGTTTAAAAAACAGCAAAAAAGCAGTTTAAAAAGCAGTATTACAGTGCACTTAAAACAGTAAAAATAAATTTAAAAAACAAAATATTGATATAATACCACAAATCACTCAAATTGATAAATCAATACAGATTGTCATTTCTCAAGTAGTTTACAACCTAGTTCAATAACAAAGAAATTAAAATACATATATAAAATACTTAGTAGAAGTTTATAAACTATGCAAGAGTTAAGAAACAAAAGACTAAACTAGTCATCAGGGCCGGTCTAATCGAAGTAAGCAAGATTCACGTATACTACAAATGATAAATGAATAGTAAAAAACTTACGATTAGTTTATGTCTAAATCGAAAACTTTGCAGTACCGCTGTTAGAGTCTTCATAAACTACTGACTTGCCATTATGGTAAAACCTTTATGTAAGTTTGTTATCTATAGCTAAATGACTAAATGAGAGGATGGGGAAGTGAATTTTATATTTGGAATTGCATAGTTATTCCGCATAAAAAATTCATCACAACATTTGTGTAGTCCCAAAGGCTGCATCAAATGAACAAAACTACAATTATAAAAATACATGCAGTTATTATACGCATGACATGAAAGCACCAAGGAAACTATAACCAACATTAGGATGGCCCATGCACATGATACACATTTATATGTCAATCACGCATTAGATATCTTGTAAAAGAGATGTTCATGGATTTGAATTAAATTGGGCACAGAGCCATCATTATCATGCATCAAACGCGTGTATAACATCCATTAAGGCAACTATTTAGGAACATTTAACTTTTAAGTAATTGAGAAATCATATATGAGAAAAAGTTGATTAAGCAGGAGTGTTATGCAACAAGTTCATGCATACACCTTATGAGAAACAGATTAAGTGTATTGACATACCTGTTTGTCACTAAGAATACAGCAAGCCCAGAAGTTCTAAGCATTTGAAACATTGGGACTATTGAGTGGTCTTCATTGATGTACCTAATTTTGGGAAATTGAACAACTTTAAGAATATAAAAGATACAAAATCAATGCTTTCTATGAAGTGGAGATTTTAAACCTTTCACATATATTGTTACAGATTACACTTTAATCCATATAAGATTAAACTTTTTGTGCAAAACAATGCAATTTTTTGCAGGAATGTAAGATATTACGTCACAAAGATAAAATTATGTGACCTGTCTTTTTTACCCAAGTATATACATTACCAAATTTGGATTCGTCCGTGACACAATGTAGTATTAATTTGGAAGTCACATTTACAACATTCCAGATAGACTAATGTAGTAAAATATGACCTGGAGGCTTATACCTTCCTGGATCATTTGCAACCATTTCAAAGTTCCATCCCGATGACACAGATCCACAGCAGCTCAAACATCTCTGTACATGCATAAGTAGCTGCAAAAAGATATTTGTAACTAAGGTAATGTAGCAATATAGTGAGAGCCTAAATTTTCTGCACATACTCCACCACCGGAAAAAATAATAAGCCAACTTATATATTTCGATCTTTCTCAGAAAAAAAGGTTACAACTTTCTGTCGTATGCTCAGAATGAATTCCATGTAACCATATACCATAACACTTATAGCTTTTATAAACCTAAAACAAAGTGGGCTTAATGTATTGGCACATGACCTTCATGTGCTGAATTTTATTTTCTTTCCCAAAAACATCTGGCCTATGACATGATATGTATTGCTTTCTTCTATGAGTAAACAAAAACACTGACCGAGTGGACTTAGAAATCACAAAATTCAGAAGGGCAAAGACCAGAATATAAAGCATAATAGAGACGGAAATAACAAGTGAAATTCAAAGTATAAATTAGAAGCCAGCACATTGTTTGCATTCAATATGGTGCTAACAAAAAATAGTTCTGTAAACATTTGGTTGAACATGTCATTATAACAAAAAATGATTGTATAAAGAATAGATAAACAAGGCTACGATAACCACCGAATGCCATCTAAAATTTTACAATACCAACTTTCTTGTCTATGTAAATTGTGCCTAAAGATGCCATCTAAAATTTTTCTAAGATCAGTCACATAAAAACATATGACTTAAGAAAATAACACAATGTATAATTTTAACAGCTACAATGTCAATATTTTTTTTCACAAAACTTTAGAATTAATTCATAATAACATAGAAGGGGTTGTTCTGCTTTGAGATAGAGTTGTTGGCTGGAAAGCTTTTGGCTTCCTCTGTCTGTGCTTGTGACCGTGGAAGATAGTTCCACTATGTTAACATTCCAATAGTGAAACAAGGGGATATACATAATGTTAGTACATGACAACATCAAAAGCACAATGACTCATTTTGGTTAGTGGCTCCTGCTACTGATATTGTTGATAAGATATAACATCATATTATGTCACTTAACAAGTTCAAGTTACAAAATACATAGCAGTTCCAAATTCAAAACTATAACAATAAAACCATAAAAAATACATCTCTTTTCTGCAGTTAGTGATGTTAAATGGTCAACAATATGGTTGCAACATAGTATAGTATGATTAGCTTAACATGATGCAGTATAGAAGAAATTAATTACCAGAAAGATTTGTACAATAACATATCACTCGTAAGTCATAACATGTCCCAGTGCATGTAGTCACAAAGCTCAAGAACTGAGGCTTGGTGTTTATAAGTCAAAATAGATGTGACATTTCAACTAGTTAGTTGACATGCTTGGATGATTGGAACATACACAACAGACATGGCACAAGGCAATGGAGCTTCACTACAAAAAAACTATAAACATAAGCTCCAAAATAAAATTAGCTCAATTTTCAAATATTTTGAGATTGGAAGTAAGTTGAGACAATAGCTAAGTTCAGACAATAGAAGTATATAACCACTTCATGCCAACAAATAAGTTCGGAAACCCATCATCAAAATTCCTGAAACATGATATATCATGTCAACAATCAACATATTTTCTAACAATAGAAGTATATAACCACATCATTCAACGAAACAAACATGTCATATATAGTAAAAAATTCGCAACCCGTGTTGGCAGGAAAATAACAAGAACCATGCTCATTAATCAAGCCACAGAAATCGACTCTGATTCAAGGTTTCATCATACATTTTTGTCAATGAATTCATTTTTCCATTCACCAATTGAAGTCGTAAAAACAACATACCCCACCCATAAAGTTTAGATATTGGTTCATATTGTTGTTTTATAGGCATATTTACCATTTAAGAAAAATTAAAAATACTTATCCAGTAACCATCTTAAAATTTTGAAGGTGAAATCGAAAACGAACCATTTCAGATTGGACCGAACCAAACCGAAATGCGAATTCAAAATCGGTTTGGTTCGGTTTGACAACCAAGAAAACTAAATTTCTATTTTTATCCACTTTCAGTTTTTTTCCAGCCCCAAAATTTGAAACAAATATAGCAATTACAAGTATGAAACAAATATAACAATTATCAAATACAAATCTGAAACGAAAAAATAATAAATAAACTACAATCTAAAACGAAAAGACCAAACATTTGGTTAAGAACCATTTGATGTCTTAAATACGTGAACACGTTATGAACAAGTTAATACGTTGATCTGATAAACAATTTAGTCCATACTTCAGAGAGTAAATAGTTTAGGTCTTTAGGATGTACCAGAGCTCGAGAAGACAACAGAACCAAAGCGAGTGTGTAATTGAACCTATATTCTTCCTAAATGAAACAAACTTCATGATGTATGGACCATTCAACGTATTCATAAACAACAACAAAATTACATATATCCAATATATAATAATAATAATAAATATGTGGAATGAAGTTTTGAATTCTTAGTAGTAGCACATGGATACCTTTCTGGCAACACGCTTCCTGTGTTTTTCCCTATTTTTCAATTCATCTTCAAATGGAGAAAGTGAAGTGGGAGGAAATATTCCGGTGAGATCGATTTCACAAAGCTGAAAATGTCAAAGCGAATTATAAGACAAAAAGCACAACAAAAGAATGATAATCATTGCAATAATTGCCTTGACTACTCCTTTTTCTCACAACGCCTAGTTTTTCTACAATTCTAGTTATGCTCATTGTTTGGCAGTATACCTGAAATGTTGTTGTTAAAGAGAAATGGCTCACGTACAGACTATAGTATACCGAAACCAAAACCTGAAACAAATGATGCAAATAAATCACCCTCGTTGTCGGAGAAGAAGACGATACGGTGAGATGCGACGAGGCGGGCGGCGGTGCTAGGGTTTTGAGAGGAAGGAGAGACGGACGCCAGGGTTTTGAGAGGGAGGTAGGGAGGCGATCGATGAAGGGTGCAGCGGCGAAGGGCGGAGCGGCAACTGGCGGGCGGCGGCGCGACGTAGGGTTTTGAGAGAAACCGACGTGCCTGGAGGTTGGAAATCTGATGGAGTTGGTGTAGCTATGGGTTTGTGAAAATTAAAAACAAATGTGACAGATGATGAGTAATAGTTCATAGTTGCATATATATATATTTTTTAAATTATAATACCAAATTCAGTTTTCGGTTTTAAATTTGTAGTGTGATATTTTAAAACAAATTAAAATAAAACATGTACTATCAAATCTTGTATTTCATTAATCCTAACAAATCAGACATTGAACTTTTGTGTGTATTTTTAATCAAAATTACAAAACAAGAAAAAATAGTATATTCAACACTTAAATACATGTCATATTCTTTTCATTATAAATGCAACACCCAAAAAAATGTTATATGTTTTTAAGAATGTGTTGCATTTTTCTCATTATAAATGCAACACTCTAAAATGTGTTGCATCATTTCATTATAAATGCAACACTCTAATAATGTGTTGCTTTTTTTTTTCATTATAAATGCAACACTCTAAAAATGTGTTGTATTTTTTATTGAAATATGCAACACTTTAAACAAATGTTGCAATTTTTAGTAAAAATTGCAATACTTTAGAAAATTGTTGCATTTTTTTAGTAAAAATGGCAACAATTTAAAAAAAGTGTTGCATTAAATAATTATATGCAACACTTATGGTCAATGTGTTGCTTTAGAGCGAACTTAAATAAAAAAGCAACAGTTTTTAAATGTGTTGCATCAAAAGTGTTGCCTTAGCTTCGATTTGTAGTAGTGACGGATCTGCTGACTTATGCAGTGGCTGACTTTTTGTGCAGATTGGCACCAAGAGTCAACTATCTTTTGAAGCTTAGCATGTTTTATATCTGTTTCTCTCTTTTCTTCCAGTAAAATAGAGTTGATGTGTTTTAATTCTTCAAGCTCAGTTTCCAACTTATGGAAACTGTCCAGTTTACTGGATTTTGTTTCAAGATCAGTTTTAAGCTTAGAGATTTCAGATAATAAAACAGTATGCTTCTCAACAACAGCTTTCAGATCAACAAGCATATATTCAAACATTTTAACTTTTTCTTCAGAACTGTAATCCATAAAATTTTGTACCTTATACATCATTGTAGGGTTCCAGTTCTCCAAGCTGCTAAAAGCTTCAGCTTCAGCCAGATCCTGTTTGAAGTTGCTTGTTGATGGGACTTCAGTGTTGGGCATCAGACAGTGATTGTCTTCTTCATTAGATGATGAATCAGACTCCTCCCAGTCACAAGTCTCTGCCATGAGTCCCTTTTATCGGTTGGAACCACTGAGTTTTCCAACTTCCTCAGCTTAGCCATGGCCATAAGGTACTTAAGCCTATAGCCATCATCCCTGTTTGTCTTGTGTGGTTTGGATGACTGACCAACAGCTTTTGACACACAGTCAGCAGCTATGTGGCCAGGTTTGCCACATTTGAAGCACTCAGCTTTGGTCTTATCAAATGCCTTCTTTTTAACAGCATTTGAGCTTCCCTGCAGCATGTTTCTTCCAAACCTTTTCTTGTTGAACCTTTTGACAAGCATGGCTATCATTTGCTCATCATCCAGTTCAGCAAGATCTGCATTGTCTTCCTCATCAGACACTTCCTCCTTATCATCAGCCTGTTGATCAGGTTGAGTGAACACATCACCCATCTGACTTATAGGTTGTCTCACACTGGCCACAAAGGCTGCACCTTTCTTAGACATTTCCAAGGCATTTCTCTTCTGTTGCCTTGACTGCTCATCATTCAGTAAGGATCCATACAGATTAACAAGATCCATACTTCAGATGGTACCTGAATTCCTTAAGATTGTAGAGAAATAATTCCATTCTTCAGGCAGGATGTCTAAGAATTTGTTTACCAGAGTCAGGCTGTCTTTGGTGATCCCAACAGCTTTGAGATCATTAATAAGAGCAGTAAACCTGGTGTAGGTTTCTGTGAGAGTCTCCTTTGGTTTTGCAAAAAAAAGTTCATATTGTCTAACAAGATTATTAATCCTGTTATCCAGTGTGATTGTGGGTCCATCATAGACAGTACACAAAGTATCCCACATCTCCTTTGCAGTCTTCATCTTCTCAACCTGTTGGAACACATCATCAGGCAGAGAGATGACCAGGTTATTTCTGGCCTTTGCATGAAGAGCCACCAGTCTTTTGTTTTCATCAGACCAATGAGCTTTTGCTTTCTCAAATGTTCTGATTTCAGGAGTAGCTCCTTCAACAGCAGGAGTTATAGTTGTAACAGAGGTTGGCACATAGGGACCCTCCATCACAATTTCTGGTAGTTGTACAACCAGATTCTCTAAGTAGAGCATCATTCTGCACTTCCAACCAGAAAAGTTCTGATGATTGAACTATGGAGGTTTGCCCATTGAGCCATTGTCATAGTATGAGGAACTTGCAGCACTGTTGTCCATGAAAACTTTGGGAGAATGAGAGATCTAGAATGACACACACTCTAACCTGGCTCTGATACCAGTTGTAGGTCCCGAAAGGTTTCCCAAGTATATAGCCTTAAGCTGTTGAGGGGGGTGAATACAGCAATTTAAAAACTACACACTCTTTTCTCAATGTTTGTATGTATTATCAACAAAAGTTAATTACAAACAAGCTTGAATGCGGAAAGGTTCAAGCTGAGATGACAGATACAACAGTATGTTAACTAATCTAAGACAGACTTAAACTAGTTACAATGAATACACTCACTAAGAATCACTCACTGTGTTTACAAGACTCAGAGAAACACCTTGAACAAGAACAGCTTAGACACCAAGCACTGTTCTATTTAAGCAGACTTGCATGCATGAAAGATATACTTGAATGCACGTTCACTCTTGGCTTCAGCACTTAGCTTTTTGGCTTATACTTTCAAATCTTGGAAGTTTCCTTTTATACTCAATCAGAGGATCTAAGAGAAGCTTCTTCATTGGATGAAAGGAAAAAGAGAAAGTCTTGTTGAAAAGACAACATAAACTTTTCTGCACATTCTGAAAAGCAGAACTTTTGTCTTTTCTTTTTGTCTACTGTTGCATTAGCTTTAAACAAATAAGGAATGTCAACTTTGCATCTTTCTTCCTTTGTTAAGGCCTATTTTGATATAAGAAAAGGTCTGTCACCCTTTTTCAAATATCCTTTTGTCTTCATGTGACAGAACAGCGTGGGCAGGCTGAGCAGTTCTGTTTTCCACTTTGTCTTCGACTTTGTAAGCTGATCTTTTAGCCTAAAACAATACATGAGTACTTGGAAACATATTCCATAGAGTGTTTAGCCTGTTCACAAAGAACAGGTTCTTTTCACAAAGAACAGAACACTTGTAAACTGCCCAAGCTGCTCACCAGTGTAGAGCAGCGTAGACAGTTTATGTCCAGCCTGTTCAGCAGACTGAACAGCTTGGACAAACTGTCTTTGTTACAACACATGCGACATATAGAACAGCTTTGGACTGATACTGCAAATCATTTTCAGGTTTCAATAAGGCATATAACAGGCCTTAAATTTAACCTTCAAATGCATCAACAGGTATGATTAAGAATCTCCCCCTTAGATGCAGAACAGGTTTGACTGAGGCCTTTTTGTGCCTAACAAACCTATCAAAGCTCTTCCACATTGATTTCTTTGCTAGATATGGATTAAAAAAAAACCTGATAATAACATATCATGTGGGTTTTGGCATAATCGATCGTATCGCAATGGGCAAAAATTGTTGCATTAGTATGTTGTATTTCTTCCAATAGGAGGTTTCATTTTTTCCCCCGACTGACGTACCAACTTTTTTGATGTTTTTCTTTTTCTCGTCATCTTCCCTCCTCAATCGGTGGGGGTCAACATTTACAGGATCTGTAATTCATTTCCCTTATGTCCCTTGCCCCATATATTCATATTAGATTTCACCTCATTGTATATTTCTTCTTCGGTCATAGGATCTGGAGCAGTTTCAAACACTTGTTTTCCATTGAACGCTTTTTTCTGCCTTCTGAATGGATGGTCATATGGAAAATATTGTATATGACCAACATAACTTTGTTTGGCAGAGTATGGAAGTCTAACACTCTCAGTTTCTTTTCGACACACGACACGACCTTTGTATCCGCTATAGGGGCAACCACATAGTGTACCAAGAGCAGGGTAATCATTTATCGTCCATAATATAACTGCATGTAGAGTAAACTTCTCTTGCGCATAAGCATCATAAGTTTTGACTCCCACATCGAATAAAAGCTGAAAATAGTCGATTAACGGTTCTAAATAAACATCAATATCTTTACCCAGCATTCCTAATATCAATAATGATAGCATTATAAACCTTCTTTTCATACACAACCATGGTGGAAGGTTGTAAAGCACAGTTAATACATGCCATACACTTTGATGCCTATTTCCTCTGTTTATGTCAACACCATTCGTTGAAATTCCTAGCCGCAAATTTCTTGGACCTTTAGCAAATTCCGGAAATCATTCATCTATGGCACGCCATGTGAGTGGGTATGTTGGATGACGTAAAACACTGCTTTTTTTATGTTCGTCTCGTGCCATATTAAATCTTTCGCTATGGTCTTTGCTTGAAAGAGTCGTTTTATTCATGGAATAATGGGGAAGTACCACAATACTTTTGCCGGAATATCATTGTTTATTTTTCCATTTCTATCATCCACTTTCCATCTTGATTTCCCACAAGTGGGACATACTGTTACATCTCTATAGTTGTTCCTATAAAGAATGCAGTCATTTGCACACGCATGTATCTTTGTATACCCAGAACCAATTGCTTTCATTATTTTCTTAGCCTCATATGTCCTGTTCATCATTTCATTAACTACAAGTAGCATTTTCTTAAACAAATATAATAGTTCATTAAAGAACTTATCTGATACTCCCTACTTACTCTTCAAGTTGAGGAGTTGAATCAATGCAGACAACTTTGTAAAGTTATGACATCCTTTGTAAAGGGGTTTCTCAGCATCTTCAAGTAGTCATCGGAACTTCGCATGGTCATCTAAGAACTTGTCTTTTGAAGCTTCAACCATTGCTATTGTTTAACTAGCATCAGTTGGGACTCATATTTCAAAATCTATAATATTAGTAGTCTGCACAATATTGTTGTCATCAACAGACGTACTTATTTGTGACATATCTTTTTCCCCATGCTTAGTCAATATGGTGTAGCATTTGATGATGGATTAAAGGTAGCAATGTTTAGGTTTAATGGAACATGTTTAAGGGTCATTCAAATGTGTGAACTAAGGATGTAATTAGAGAGTGTCAGCGCCAATTTACCCATACCATCTGTTGAATTTCAGACGTTGACAGATCTCTAACATGCTGTGAGTCTCAGACATGTCACAGGTCACCCAAAATGCATAAGTGTGTTGTGAGTTTCGGACCACACACCCACCTAGTGCACACATAAGTCTTTGAGTTTCGAAGTCCATAGGAACCTGCTGTTGATGTTTAGATTAACTTAAACACATACATACATGCTTTGTTTGTAGCTGTTTGCTTCTAATTGAATGACACACATACACTTGTACTTGTTTCTTGTTACTTTGATCAGCATACAATTCCACTCCGAGCCTTTGCAAGTCTCGGAGTCCCACTTGCACACACAACATTTTACTTATTTCTTGTTTTTATGTTGGGTGCTGCTATTTATTCTTTTTCCGGTTTCGTTTCCAGCCTCCATCACACACACACACACACTACACATACACAATATATATTTCAATCTTAAAGGCTGTTGAGGGCTGCTGTTATAATTATTAAGATGTTGTTGTTCTGATGTTATAATACACGTACACATGACAGCAACTTAAAAAAAGAAAGAAATATTGCTCCAGTCTAAGTGTTCAATTAATCAAGTGTTGCTTGATAAGGCTATATTTTTATATGCTTCAGAGTCATTTTATGTTCATTTTAAGCACCGATACTTCGTAACTTCCATATTATTACTCCAAATTTATGTTTCAGGGTCAAGAGGTCAAAAAAAAGCAACTCGAGAAAATTCAGAGCTAACCGAGCAGAAGGGGGCGTAGCCTGCGCCACCCTGTACTACAAAACAGATAGTTTGAGAGTTCTAGAGCAGTTCCAGCGTAGCCCAGGGTACCCCTGGCCGTAACCCTGGCGCAGGGGCGAGCACAGGCCTGCGCTGAGTAGGCGCAAAAATGTTTTTTCCAGCCTCAGAAACCCTATTCTCGACTCCTCTATAAATAGAGGTCGATGGCAGCCATAGAAAGGGGTCCCGAACGTGTCAAAAGAGTTGGCAAAGCCCTGCCGGAGTTGATTCATGACACAAGTATGAAGACGATAATTCGCAATTTCATAAGATGCTTCAGATCTACAACTTTGAAGAGCATACGATGAGCGGCTAATCCCCTTAGCCGTTTGCGGAGGATCTATGACTAAGTTTACTTTAATTGAATTTCTTTATGTTTTGATGTATTCGTATTGATTGAGATATTCTGTGTGTATGCAAATGATAAGCATACGATTATGATTATGATTGTATGTTTTGATCGGTAAAAGCAAGATAGTTCATAGTAGTATTATTATTTGTGTCGAGTTCATTATCTTAGGGATTAAGAAAAGTAATGAATATTGCATGCTCTATGCCGAGATTTATTTGTTAAAACATGTTTGAGTCATTTAACCGCGCAATTAATTATGTCTATGTGATTGTTGCATGAAATTCGAGTGAGTAATACTTATGTCGTGGTGATTCCGTGAATGGTTATTCTTCCTTTGATTGTTAATTTACTGCGTTAGTTATTTGCCATTAATTTTAGTCACAAAGTTATAGTAAGTCATTGATCTAAACCAATCATTCAAATCAACCAATTCACGATTGAAAGTGCTTTCAATAAAACTCAAAGCTAGCCGTCTAACCCTAATTACAAACGCACTCCCTGCGGATTCGACCCTGACCTCATTGAGCTAAATAGTGGATATAAGGATTATTTCTGCGGGTCACAACGACGGCCCGTCAGATTTTGGCGCCGTTGTCGGGGAGTGGTAACATTAGTTAGGGCTAGAAGTTAGTTTTAAGTTTAAGTACCTTATTTCGGTTTATTTTTAGTCTTTAATTTTTATTATTAAAAATCACATAAAAGTTAAAAAAATTCAAAAAAGGTAATTGTAGCCCTCTACTTTACCACCAAAAACATAATTAATTTAATTAAGTATTTAATTTAAGTACTTTATTAGTGTATGGTTACACATCGATCGGCCAGAGAATTTCCGCTACAATTCGAACCCGAAATCGAAGAAGTAGCCAAATCTAACCGAAAGACTGTCACGATTCAAAAACAACAATTAATCACAGGGAATTCAAACGAACAAGAGGAAGAAATTCCCAATTTAGAAATTCCTAATTTAGAAAGCCTTCTGATTTTACCGCGAAATCGTGATCAAGAAGAACCCGAGCGTATAGATGCTAGGATGGGTGAGCAAGCAAGGTGTACGGTTGAGTCACATTACCGCCCAGGTGATGTGCACGACCCGTCTCTGATCCGTTACCCTAAAAACGAGAACAAACCTGAAGTTCGTCCTCAGTTATTTTAAATTCATCCGATCTTCCGAGGGATGCGAAGTGAGGAACCCTACGAACATGTAGCAGAGTTCACAACTATTTGTAAAGCTAACCATGTTCAAATTATAATCACCGACGGTTTAAAACTTCGATTATTTCCTTTCTCGCTGAAAGAGAAAGCGAAGAATTGGTTCGTATCATTACCGACCAATAGCATTACGACATGGGATCAAATGAAGAGAGAATTCCTTAATTAATATTATCCCATTAGTAAGACTGCTGAGAAAAGAAAGGAAATCACCGGATTCAAACAAAAGCCAAGTGAACAATTCTACGAAGCTTTCGATAGTATGAATGAATTACTGAGAGCTTGTCCACACCACGAAGTACCCAAATGGATGTTTATCAAAACATTTTTTGATGGTGAGAGTCAAGAGAGTCATAATATGATTATTGCTGCCACATGAGGCCCAATTTTAGCTAAAGAAGATGACGAGGCTTGGGAGTTGCTCAGTCAACTCGGTAAAGGTCTTAAGGTTCAAGTTGGTTCTAAAAACAGCATAGGAGTTAATTACATCAAAACTGTTTTTCTTATATGTATTACACATGTGTTTATGTGGATCCATCAGCCCTCATATCATAAATCGTTAATTACATTTATTTGTAAGCGCGAATATATTGTGGATAGATCTATCAGGAGTCATGTCCACCATTCGGGTTAGTCTTACCAACTAACAGTGAAATGCATATATGTATATATATTTAACACACGGTATTACAGTCGGGGATACTGCACAAGGCAAACTCATTTAATTAAGCTTCGGTTACATGATGGTTTATGTAATACATATATGGAATATATGCTTTATAAATTCAACTAATCTGAGTGTACATGCAATTGGTCTTTTCGCATAAACCTATGCGCTCACCAACAATTTGTTGACATATTTTAGCATGTATTTTCAGGTAGTTAAGACATGTGCATTCATCGGAAGTATTCCAAGGCTTCCGTTCATTTCGGATCATTTTCAAACTCGGAGATTTATTTGCATCATTTTTGATAATCTAATTATGTATTAAATCTCTGTAACTTGCGAACTACTCTTCATTTTATTCGGGCTATTGAAAAAAATTAAATATTTTGAAGTTATATCAATATATTTTTCTAAATACGTCCATGTAGTGGTCGTTCGTTATGATTATGGTTACGCTTCCGCACTCGTCACGCCTCGCTACCAACCGTGGTAGCAGGGTGTGACAGATTGGTATCAGAGCCAGGTTATACTGAACTAGGTGGCATTAGTACCTTAGACTTTAACTTTTACAAATACTAAACTTTCTTACTTCAACAACTGTGAACATATGTATGGACCCTAATGACAGAAACATGTCAAACAATATAGTTCTTATCCTCTTTGACTCCGAAGATTAATACTCACCCATGGAACAAGGAAGCCAAGGTGACACTGAGGTGTACTTTGGATCGGAGATCCACCCAGACCCAATTAATGACGAGGAAAAGGACCCGTCAGAACAAGAGGAGGTCAACTGTGGCCCTGCAGCACAAATTGCTCCACCATAACCACCACGTGTTCCATCCTACACCGTATTCTGAAGTCATCCCAATGGACCATTGAGGAAATTCACCCCTAGGAAAAGGGTGTGATTGGCACAACGGGAGTCTATCCCGGTACCTGCCCATCAGCCAATCCTGCCGCAGCAGCAACGGGCAAACGTAAGACAGTGGGGATGGATGTCTCACACTCTCCAAGAGTGGAGACACGAGGAAGGGATCCCATGCCAGTTTGAAGTAAGAACACCATCTCCTTCTCAAGTGCCGACACTTACCCATGAACTTACACAACAAACGGTGACTCTGTTTGTGGCGAGGGCCACCAGATGTGACACCCTTGCCACAACAACCACCAATTACAATACACCCAGGATTAATCATCAACATGCAATAACATAATGATCTGATAACCTAAATTAAGTGCGGAAGCATTAAAACATAAATGAAATAGTGCAACAAGTGTTAAACACCCTACGGTGCTATAAGGTACCAAGTCTAAGTCTACACACCCATACATTTATTACAATCATCCAGAATATTACAACATTGTCTCGTAACATAAATTACCGATAAAATAGTGTCGAATCTCCAAAATCTTCCAAACGACCTAACTAGAAGGTCCAGCAGTAGATTTTCCTTTGCCTGTAAAAAAATACAACAACTAAAACGTAAGCGAATGCTTAGTGAATACATAGATTGCGCATTTTATAAATTTTTATGAAGCCCAAGAGTAATCCCGACGACAAACGTCGTATACTCTCTTCGTACACCAAGTACGGACCAGAGCCGCAGCCCCTTCGAGCTCACAGCTCAGCATTTAAACATACCATCTGAGACAAACGTACGATCGGGGATGACATACTTCCTACCGGGCCTAGGAGGGATCAGCTCCAGGTCATATAGCACAGTAACATCAGAGTAATCGATGCGACCCACCGGTCCATCACTAGATGCACAACAACCGAAAGGACATGCAACAAGTAAGAATGTGCATCTAAATCTACGCAAGTTAGTAGAATTCCAAACAATCAATGAAACAACAGGTCTCAGCAGGCAAAGCTTACATAAAACAAATATAAACATGCGAAATCTACTGTACTCACAGTGGGTGCGTAATTTATCTTTTAACCGATATTATTTCTCTTCGGGCTTTCAACCGGATCCGCCAAGTACCCCACTGTGGGTTGAACAACACCACAAGGGACCTGTTAAATTAGTTACAACAATATTTCAAGTCAAAAACTGTTTAAATCCATAAAACCAAGTTTCGTAAATTTTGCAATATTTTTCCCCATTTCGGATCCATATCCAAATTCGAACCTCAACTAAATTTGAACCCATTTCAAGTTCACACATTGTCCTTTGAATAACTCTTGTCATTTTATGTGTTATTTATGAGTTTTATTCAAAATACTCGAGTTTAGAGAGTAGATTTCTCATTTTTAGGCATTAAACTCGAATTTCGGGGGTTAAATTCGAATTTCCTTCGAATTTAATGACTAAATTCGAATTCCTAAGGGTAGATTCGAACCATATTCGAATCTATGGCATTAGATTCGAATCTATGGTTGTAAACTCGAATTCCTGCTCGAATTTAGTACAAAAATCGAGTTTGTTCTTGCATTTCGACTCTGTTCTTGGCATTTTCGAGTCTGTTCATCCTTATAACTTAAATCCTTCATTCTAAGGCCTAAAATCATGAATATATCAAGTATTATACCTAGGTTTGATTCTATTACACATATACTATCTCATTCTTGCAAGATTTCAAGCAAAATCGGCTTTAAATCGCATAAAAATGACAGATTCGAACTTATGTTTTTCAAAACCGAAACACAAAATCTTAAAAGAGTCGATTCTTACCTTAATCCGTATGAAATCAAAAATCCAACCGTAGATTGTTGTTGTACTCCTCGAGATCTTTCCGATGACGTATAAATCTCGATAATCGGCCGGTCGGTTTGCGAGATATCTTAGAGAGAAGTAGAGAGTGTTTTTCTAGAGAGAGAGTGTAGAGAGAGAGAGCATTTGGAGAATGAAAATGTATTTGGCCTTTTTATTCCCATCTTTCCCATTTTGGACATTTCACCCCTCAACTTAACCGGTTCCATAAAATACTGATTTATTCTTAAATTTATCATTACTAACTTTTATAATTCATAATAATCATTTCAAAGTTCTTAAACTTTTTAATTTTCTTAAAACAACAACTAAGTTTTTAAATATCCCCAAATACATAATCTTTGCTCATAATTCAACTTATTTATAAATTACCTGTCTAAATATTTCTTAAATCACCGTAATTGAATTCGAGGATGTTACAACATGGGCTCCACCACGCTCAAACTTCGTCCTCGAAGTTTATTTGGATTCGAATACATACTTATACTTTTTCAACGTATCGACTTTTGTCTCCCAAGTATGGTTTACTCCTTTGTGATGCTTCCAACGTATCAATACTATTTTAATCTCTTTGTTGCTTAATTTCCTTACTTTCATATCCATAATATATTCTGGACTTTCAACATATATTAATCTTTATTGATTTCGAATTCGGTATAATCAGCCTAATCTTCATTACTAGTTGTGAAGATTTCATAAAGCTTTCCACGTGAAACACCGAGTGTTATTTCGATATTTCCTTAGATAATTCCAAATGAGATAACAGATTCCTAACTTTTCTGTTATTCTAAATGAACCAACTCACCTCAGTGCTAAGTTTATCCTTTTTTTCAAAACAAGTAGTACACCTCATCGGTGATACTAACAAATATACTACATTGTTTCCCTCAAAACTGATTGGTTTAGGTGTTTCATCATTATAATTCTTCTTTCATATCACAGACTCAGCAATCAGAGTCCTTTCAATTTCATTCCAACACGTAGGCATTCTACATTTCCTCACGTACAAAACTGTAAACAGTGTTTTCTTGATTTTTAACATGATAACTAGTGTTATACGAAAATTCTATCAAAACAATTGATCTTTTCTGTTGGTACTTAAATCCAGAATGTATGATCTCATTATATATTCCAATGTGAAAATAGTCCATTCATTTTGACCATCTGTCGGGGTTAGTAAGCTATACTCATAGCTATATGTGTTCCTAATCCCACTTGTAAAGCAAACCAATAGTTGAAAATGAAACGACTCTTCTAATCAAACATAATCGATTCTAGTGTACCATAAAAATAATAACCTTACTCACGCATATCTGTGCAAGTTTTTCCGATCATAACTTTCTCAAGTTGGTATATACATACCAATTTAAATCAGCATGTCTACAATTTATTAATCGTAGAAAATTTCTTAAATTTGTAATACCGCGAAATAGCTTCCAAATTCTCAATCCCTCTACTTTTAGCGGAATCCTCCGAGATCTCAACTCCAGAAATCACATACTACAAAATATAACCTATTGTAATCAAAATTCACGATTTGACATATTCAGCTTTAGACTTACACCAAAATATCATCGATAATTACAATTACCGATTCCTCCAACATTGATATACAAATCCATATTCATAATGTCCATAACTAATTACTCGTAGTGCTCATAATTATCCCTGAAAGCCATTTTCAGTACATTCCTTCTTCGGACCTCAATTAATCATATCCCATTCGTAGATCAATCTTAGAAAAATAATTAGCTCTCATGCAGCTAATCGAAATAATCATCAATTCCCGGCAGCGGATACTTATAGTCAATTTGTTCAAATCATGTGAATCTATGCACATTCTCATTGTGACATCTTTTGTTTCATAAACACTATCGGGCTCCACACGGCAGAGAACTCAATCTACAAAGCCCCTATCTGACAACTTCTGAAGTTGCTTCATCATATCTTACCTTTCAGTAGATGCATACCGATACGAACAACAAGCTATTGGAGAAACTCCAGGGATCAAGTCAACACAAAATTTCACTTGTCTTTCAAGTGACACATCAGACAAGTCTTCCAGAAACACATATGGAAACATTTGGGACAACAGGCGCATCGGCCACAGTTTTCTTTTCAGTCTTGGTATCAATAACCTATACCAAACAAAACTCACAACCCTAAGCAATCAGCTTTCGGGACCTAACAATCATCATTAGACATTGATCCCCACTTCTCCAATACTCATATATACAATTCTCTCGCCCCTCCGGCGTAATTATCTTTATTATTCCTTTATTGCAAACTACATGCGTCTCATTACATATACACAACCAATTCATTCCAATTTTCATATCAAATCACCGATCTCTACTGGAATCAAGTCAGGATTGAAGACTACCTCTTCAATCACTAGAGTACAATCATGATACACGTGATCTACGTTAACTAATGTGTTACTTAACAATTTCAACATCAATCACAACAGACAACTTAGACCAAGGCATCAACACTTGTTGAGCAAAAGCAGTAGATACAAATAATTGGTCGGCACCAGAATCAAACAGAACTCATGTCTACCTCCGAATCTTTCTTAGATTCTGAATCGTAGTACTAGACTTTTCTTTGCTTTACAAGCATAAGTCGTTAGTATCCAAAGTCTCTTTAAACTTTTTATGTTTGATCAAATCTTCATTTCATTAAGTATTATATCCACCCTTCCAATCGATTATACTTCACATTCATTTCTTACTTTACACTTTGCATTACATATTTCAATTTCTCTTTTAAAATTATCATGTATTTTCCATGTATTATCATACCCTCGTATGCTTTTCTCTTATAATTTCTAGATTTGTTTTCCTCATATAATATTCATATATATACCAACATTGAATCAGTCTCTTTGATTTCAACTACATCAAATTCTCATGAACAGTTCGTGTCATACGTTCTCAACCACAACCTTTGTAAGCTTACAATATTCAATACAATGTACCTTACTGTTTCCTTTTAATACAAGTTGATGTTATTTGTTTTATGATAAACACTACAAGTTGTTATCATTCCCTCAAACATATTACATATGATACTAATACTATTAGTTCCAATTCTTTTAACCCATCATGGTCAAACTTAAACTTCATTACAACTTCTAAACTCATTCATAAATTTCCAAGAAGTCTATGACATCTTTTCCAATTCAAAGCTTCCAAGTCCATCTTGGCTATTCATCTACTGCCTATTTATATACTCGAATATTCTCATTCACAAACAGGATTATACTTATATTAGTAATAAAACTTATATAACTCGATTTCATGTTAACTTCAGCATCATAGAACTTCGATAAAATATTGCATATGGAGTCTTTAAGGTACACCTCTAACTCTATGGATTAACGTCCAAAAATTATAACCACGATCTCATCCCTTTGTCAAACCTTTCATTCATAGTTTCATCATGTATTACATGCTAATTCTTTGGTCGAAATTTGCAATTTCTGCTAAAATGGCCCACTTTTCCACAATTATAACAAGCATCGACCTTCATTGGACATTTGTTAGCCTTATGTCCAAATTGATTACAATGGCAACATCTCTTACTTCTATCACGTTTATTTGTTCTTGACCTCAAGTATAGTCCATTTAGTTCATCTTCTCCAGACTTTACAATCTTTCCAATAGCTCTTTCTTCATGATTAACATGTGGTACGATATCAGGCTCACCATATTGCCTACTAAACAACAACTTGAATTGTTCCCAACTAAAGGAAGCAATCAACTTGGATCCCAATTCTTTTTCCCAACGGTCCCACCATTCCTTAGCTTGTCCAATCAATTGATCCTTAGCTAAAAATACCTTATACTCATCCTTACAATTCATCTCTCTAAAGATTTGTTCCATAATTGTAATCCACATTTTTGCTTCCTCAATTCTCAGAGATCCAGAGAATGTGGGAGGTTGCCAGTCCTTGAGTGATCTAACTACATACTTCATGTAATTCTCATCAATTCCGGTTTCATAATCAATCTTTTCCTTGCCCTTGTCTTTTCGTTTCGCTTTATTTCTAAGATTTATGTTATCCACAACATAATTCCTTTCATATTCCCTCTTTTCTTTTCTCTTGTCTTCTTTTCTTTTGGCTTTGGCCTCATCTCGCGCCCGAAACTGATCCTGAATCATTTTGAATAGTTCAGCCATCAAGGCTAACATCATCTCTCTGGTTTCTTCCGGTGTCATTCCTCCAGACATGTTCTGAAAATATAAACATATAACTTGTTTAGTAACATGTCATCAGTTTAAAGACACCACTCATTTGTCCCGTATAATAGTCAATCCCTATAATTACTAGATCGTAACCTATCTTAGTTCAGATCATTACTTAAACCACTACATATCATTACCTAATGTTTGAGATCAAGACCTCACGGACACTTGAATCTCAAACAACTGCTCTGATACCATCTCGTGTGACACCCTTGCCACAACAACCACCAATTACAATACACCCAGGATTAATCACCAACATACAATAACATAATGATCTGATAACCTAAATTAAGTGCGGAAGCATTAAAACATAAATGAAATAGTGCAACAAGTGTTAAACACCCTACGGTGCTATAAGGTACCAAGTCTAAGTCTACACACCCATACATTTATTACAATCATCCAGAATATTACAACATTGTCTCGTAACATAAATTACCGATAAAATAGTGCCGAATCTCCAAAATCTTCCAAACGACCTAACTAGAAGGTCCAGCAGTAGATTTTCCTTTGCCTGTAAAAAATACAACAACTAAAACGTAAGCGAATGCTTAGTGAATACATAGATTGCGCATTTTATAAATTTTTATGAAGCCCAAGAGTAATCCCGACGACAAACGTCGTATACTCTCTTCGTACACCAAGTACGGACCAGAGCCGCAGCCCCTTCGAGCTCACAGCTCGGCATTTAAACATACCATCTGAGACAAACGTACGATCGGGGATGACATACTGCCTACCGGGCCTAGGAGGGATCAGCTCCAGGTCATATAGCACAGTAACATCAGAGTAATCGATGCGACCCACCGGTCCATCACTAGATGCACAACAACCGAAAGGACATGCAACAAGTAAGAATGTGCATCTAAATCTACGCAAGTTAGTAGAATTCCAAACAATCAATGAAACAACAGGTCTCAGCAGGCAAAGCTTACATAAAACAAATATAAACATGCGAAATCTACTGTACTCACAGTGGGTGCGTAATTTATCTTTTAACCGATATTATTTCTCTTCGGGCTTTCAACCGGATCCGCCAAGTACCCCACTGTGGGTTAAACAACACCACAAGGGACCTGTTAAACTAGTTACAACAATATTTCAAGTCAAAAACTGTTTAAATCCATAAAACCAAGTTTCGTAAATTTTGCAATATTTTTCCCCATTTCGGATCCATATCCAAATTCGAACCTCAACTAAATTTGAACCCATTTCAAGTTCACACATTGTCCTTTGAATAACTCTTGTCATTTTATGTGTTATTTATGAGTTTTATTCAAAATACTCGAGTTTAGAGAGTAGATTTCTCATTTTTAGGCATTAAACTCGAATTTCGGGGGTTAAATTCGAATTTCCTTCGAATTTAATGACTAAATTCGAATTCCTAAGGGTAGATTCGAACCATATTCGAATCTATGGCATTAGATTCGAATCTATGGTTGTAAACTCGAATTCCTGCTCGAATTTAGTACAAAAATCGAGTTTGTTCTTGCATTTCGACTCTGTTCTTGGCATTTTCGAGTCTGTTCATCCTTATAACTTAAATCCTTCATTCTAAGGCCTAAAATCATGAATATATCAAGTATTATACCTAGGTTTGATTCTATTACACATATACTATCTCATTCTTGCAAGATTTCAAGCAAAATCGGCTTTAAATCGCATAAAAATGACAGATTCGAACTTATGTTTTTCAAAACCGAAACACAAAATCTTAAAAGAGTCGATTCTTACCTTAATCCGTATGAAATCAAAAATCCAACCGTAGATTGTTGTTGTACTCCTCGAGATCTTTCCGATGACGTATAAATCTCGATAATCGGCCGGTCGGTTTGCGAGATATCTTAAAGAGAAGTAGAGAGTGTTTTTCTAGAGAGAGAGTGTAGAGAGAGAGAGCATTTGGAGAATGAAAATGTATTTGGCCTTTTTATTCCCATCTTTCCCATTTTGGACATTTCACCCCTCAACTTAACCGGTTCCATAAAATACTGATTTATTCTTAAATTTATCATTACTAACTTTTATAATTCATAATAATCATTTCAAAGTTCTTAAACTTTTTAATTTTCTTAAAACAACAACTAAGTTTTTAAATATCCCCAAATACATAATCTTTGCTCATAATTCAACTTATTTATAAATTACCTGTCTAAATATTTCTTAAATCACCGTAATTGAATTCGAGGATGTTACACCAGACACGACCTCCAATTTCGATAAATCGACCAGGAGGTTGGTGAGATCTCTACAAGGATTAACCAGGAGGCAATGCAAAAACACCAACATACATTGGGCCAACCAGAATACCTAGGCAATCCAACAAGACGGAATCAACGAATTGTGGTAGAGCACGAAGCCCGCAATGTAGAGCTAACCCAACGACTTAACGCTCTGCAGTACGGGGAAACCCCGGAAGCATCTCATACTTAGTGCCCTTCTACCATTTTACAGTATTTCTCTAAGTTTTACTATCTGATGTATCGTTAGCTATGTAAGGCTTGAAAATTTATCAAAAAATCCCGACCATATCATGTACAAAGATTAGGTATCAAGCACTTTAATGAAGAATTAAGTTTTAACAACAACTCTGTGTTTGAGGAGATGTAGCTATGACTATCTACCTAAGAAATTTGAAACCCATAGACTTATCATCTTACCCCATTAGATACCACTTATGCATTTCTACTATTTGATACCTGTGCTGATAGGAACTTTATATCCACTAAGCTAGTGAGCAGATAAATGTCATTCTTACACCATTTATGCTATTGAGGTTGATGACAGTATGACACTTAAGACAAATAATATAAGTCGAGGATGCTCCTTAGAATTAGTAGGTCAACTCTTTGAAATGGACTTGTTGCCCGACAAACTGGGGAGTTTTGACGTGGTTATAGGCATGGATTGGTTATGGAAATACCGTGCGGAAATCTGTAACAACTCAACTTTTAGCCAACTTAATATCTGACCATCGAACCAATAATGTAATCTTATTATATCTGATTTTGAGATAATAATGTAATTTTATTACATTATTTATGATGTAAGTTATTTAAGTTTGAAATATTTACTTAAATTATATATATGATATTAATTATTGAAGATGAGTAAATTAAAAAGAGATGTAAAATACAAAAATATAGTGGGTTAAATTTTAATGTAACTAAATGGATATAAAATCAAATTAAATGATCATTAAGATCATTAATCTTGAAAGCTCTCTCTCTCTCTCTAATCTCTCTCTAACTCTCGGACGAACTCAAGAATTTACCAAGAATTCATCATAAATTGGCAATCAATTGAGGAAATTATTCAGGAAGGAGTTACAATATCATCAAACAATTGGAATCTACAAGATTTGAGGTAATTTTGAGTTATATTTCAAAAATTATAGAAGTTTGGTTCGGTTTTGATGAAAACCGAAACCAAAGACTTAAAAATCATGAAATTTAGGTTACATGTTTTAAATCTTAGTAGATTTTGATGAATTAATGTTAATAAATAAAACGGAAACAATATTCGAGGATCAGATCATCCAAAATAAGCAACAAATTGGAATTTTTGACAAAATAAGTGTTCTTGACAAATATGGTTATTTTTGGATGATCTTGATGAATCTATAGTGTTTTTGATAGGGAAAATAGTATAAAATTAACCAAATAATGATAATACAACTTTAT
Organism: Centrapalus pauciflorus; assembly: GCA_020465985.1. NCBI lineage: Eukaryota > Viridiplantae > Streptophyta > Magnoliopsida > Asterales > Asteraceae > Centrapalus > Centrapalus pauciflorus. Next base: position 85,923 of record JAANYP010000490.1, read on the forward strand.
GTTAAGTTGCATGTTGATAAAATGGACTCTTGGGAATTTTTATGAAAACCCGTATGAACATAAGATAGAACACGAAGAACAAATTCTGGGAAATTATGAGTACGGGATCCGAATTCGGATGATTCCCGAATTCGGATGAAGCACCCATTTCGGATGAAATGCCCAGTTCGGATCTCAACTCAAACATAATTCAGATTTTCTAATTCGGATCTTGTATCATTTCGTATGAAATACCATTTCGGACGGAAGGTGGTCCGAACTCGGATGACCCGAGTTCGGATGGCCCATTTCGGATGGTGCTAGTTCGAATGAATCATTTGGACCAACTTCGGATGTGCCATTTCGGATGACCTAGAACCGAATCCGGATGATCCGAATTCGGATGGTCCGAATTCGGATGGTCCTAATCCGGATGTGGTTTTTATGATTCAAAATATAACAACAGAATTCCTAATATAAATATGAATGATCAGATTTCAGAAATGTAACTTTATAAGACTTTGAGATTATTACTGACAAAGAATAGAAAGATTCTGATAAGATTTAAGAGATTGATGATAATATGATCAAAATATAAGATTGTGAGATCAAAGACCAACGAATGAATCTTGAGCATAAATGATGAACACTGAATATATATTATTCAGATGATATAAGAGCTAATTAATATCAGAAATGATATTAATAACAGATTTAGCAACGAGCAAGATGATGAGCAACTGAAAGTCTGATATAAGTCAGATAGTGGTTCTATCCACTACAGATTTTGAGCAACAGAGCCAGATCCAGAAACTAAAAGAGCACAAATAGCCAGTAACAGTGAGTTGTAGATTTCACTTTAACTGCATATTATATGAATTGAGACTTTTGTTGCATGATCCTTATTTTATTGGCATTCTGATCTTGAGCTTATTGACTTATATTATCATAGTATATTTACTATGATTTGTTGAGCTGAGCATTTATTCTACCAGAATCTATTTCATTGATGAGTCATTCGATTGTTAAGCTTAACTCCATCACTATTGCTCAGTGTTGGGTTAATGTTAGGCTTATGATGTGCTGATTTACGTGATGAAAGCACAGAGGGTAGCTAGAGCTGAGCATTCCGATGATATCCATATAGAGCTTTTACTGGTAGATAGCCCAGTACGTGGCTGATCCCCACTAATGATGCGTGTGTATGGATTTATCATCATCCGAGCATTCCTTATAAATTTGTCTAAAAGTCTCAAGAGCAACAACAGTTTTATAACTGGGAGCTGAGCAAAAGTCGCGCATCAAAAGAGCATTAATTGGCCAATGACCCTTCGAGATTGAGCTGTGCATGAGCCTAGTGCAGTGCATATAGAGCTGAGCCGTGCATGAGCCGAGTGCAGTGCATGTGCTTCCGCGTTCATAATTGCATGTTAAATGTGAAATTCTACATTCTCACTAAGCAAATAAGCTTACCCGTTGTTGCATTATTTTTCAGGTAAAGGCAAAGGATTGGCTGGACCTAGTTCATAGGACAGGACTCTGAAAGAGCTTGAAGGGCATTAGAAACCATTTCAATACTTTGGTATTGTCAGATGATAGAGCTTTGGGGTTCGGGTCTAGTTTATAATATGTGATTTGATGTAATAGTCTAGATGTTTGTACCTTGCTACTTAAATTTGTCTCTGTCTATAATTTAACTTTAATTCCGCACTGTTGATTTTATCTTAGTTTCACGATTGATATTGCATTGCTAATGGGACCTAGACTTGAGACCTTTGAGAAATCAGAGGGTCTCACAGGATGGTATTAGAGCAATAGTTTGAGTGAATCATTGTATTACTTGTAATACATGATCTCAAACTTGTGCAATGCTATAGTATCAATCATGACAGGATGGCTTGAACTAAGATAGGTTTCAGAGACTAGTAGGACGGGGCATGAAAGGGTACAATGTGCTAGACTAATGAACTAAATATTTAGTGATTTGAATTTCAGAGCTATGTCAGGAGAAGGTGGACCATCAGGTGGTATGACCCCAGAGCAAGTCCTGGAAATGATGCAACAACTAATAACCCAGAATAATGAGCAACAAAACAAGTTTATGCTAGAGCAAATTGAATCAATAAAGAAAACTGAAAAGAGAAATAAACATAAAAAGAAGCAAACTGAACAGTCAAGTGAATCAGATTCAGATAATGAGCATGTCAATAAACGAGCTGTGCAGCTAAAAGGCTGTAGATTTAAAGATTTCAAAGCAAGTGGTGCTATGACGTTTGAAGGCACAGTAGATCCAATACAAGCGTTAGATTGGATAAGTCATACTGAAGAGAGTTTCAGTATCTCAGAATGTCTGGACAGCAATAGAGTTAAGTTTGCTACAGCACTGTTCATTGGAGCTGCTAGAGCCTGGTGGAAAACACAAAGGAGCATCTATGGTGAGGAAGCAATTACGACACTGGACTGGGAGCAGTTCTTGGAGATGTTCAACGCCAAATACTGTCCAACAGACAAACAAGACGAACTCGAGATGCAGTTGATGCAATTGAAACAAGGAACTAAGACTGTTGATGAATATGAACATGAGTTCTCGAGACTTTGCGGCTACTCGTCATATCAAGTAGCAACAGAAGAGCGTAAGAAACCGATTCAGACTGGGTCTGAATCCAATATATAGAAGACAAATGAGCAGCATAAAGTTCACGACGTATCTTAGTATAGTGGAAGCAGCAGGGATGGTGGAGCGGGAATTCACAGATTCGAGTTGTGAATCGGTTATGATGGCTATAAATCCTACTTGTCCATCTCCACCTAAGAAACAGAAATCCAGTAGATTCTTCGGTGCATCAAAATCCAGTCAGCAGCAGTCACAAGCATCCTCTACACCTCAGAAGACTAAAGTCTATTCCCTACAGTCAGGAGCACGATCGTGTAAACGCTGTAACAAATTTCATAGCGGACGCTGCAACCCTATAGATGTGACCTGTTACACTTGTAACCGAATTGGACATGGAAGTGATGAGTGCCCAGAAAGAAGCGACGTATGCTACAACTGTGGTGAGCGTGGATATTATGCCAAACATTGCCCAAATGCACGCGTGCTTACTAATCAGGAACAACCAGTTGGCAGAGCAATTCAACAGAGTACTACAATGATACCTACAGCAAAGGCGCGAGCTTTCCATATTACTGCTGAGGATGCCGAGGAGACACCCGAGACGCCAAAAGACCACAATGGTAACTAATACTAATTTTCTTATATGCTAAAATGATTTAATTCCGTTACCATATGAATTTCAATTCCAACATAAGTAGTGAGTTAATTGTACAACCCTGTCATCGATAGTGAATAATGCGGATGACATATGGGTCGTATCAGTTGAAGTTACGATATAAATACACTTCCAATAAGAAATTATATCTATAGACAATATAGGTGTTGTAATCTGAATCATGTATGATTCAAAACCCGAGAGAAATTGAAATATAATCCTAAGCACAAGCTACTTCGTAAATCCTTGTAATCTAAATGATTACAGCGTGTCTTATAATGAGACAGAGGTAGAAGTTGCTAATTAAAAAAATATAATAAAACCTATTGAGAAGATGATCTTTGAATCAAATTGACAAACGCCTGAGGACAACTTGAATGAGAATCAAAGAAGTCAGTGGCACAAAGCGAGAGTGACAATAAAATAGACTGAAATTTTGTTAAGTCAAGCGATTAGCCATGAATGGCCAATGAAAAGCCCGTCAAATACCAAAATAAACGTAAGTGATGGATCCTCACTATGTCGACGCGAGACTAGTGAGATATCTAATATGGAATTCCTATTCCATCTAAATGCAAATAAAATGAAAAGCTTCCGTAAAAATAGTAAAGTAATTTAAATTCAGAAATTCACCGATGAAAATTAAAATAAAAGTCTATACATATAATTAAACAGAACCAAAGGCTATTGCTTTGACAAAGCCTCTTGATCGAATTGCACAGTAAATTAATAGAGGAAGGCGATAACGATAAAGTAGAAGACGATGTAATGGTCGTGGAGACGGTTTTGGAACCCTGGTAACTCGAGACCTGACTTCAATAACAGAATCTGCCGTCATGTCTAACAAATCACACCTAGAAAGCCTAAGTAAATTGTCAATTTCTATCAAATCATTTCCTTAGAATTCGATTCTGTATAGCATGTGTTTTCCATATCCTTAATATTTCTATTCGCGGGAAGATTTGAAAGCGTAAGATCTCCTCAAGTTCTTGATCATATTTGACTTGCCTAAAATATCTCTTAACTGCTGAAACCGTTGCGAAGAAGATGTGGACGATTATAACTCCAAACTTTGATTCTCTGTTCGAACTCCTGTTTTGTTCGGCGAGTTTTAAAACGCAGCATTTCAACATTTTGCCTCAAACTCTCATTCTCGGCTTCTAAACACTCGATCTTCTTGGAGGATTTTGCTTCTCAAGAGACTGCTTACATAAAAGATTTAGCGGATATGGCAGCGCAACTTGAAGACCAAGGCAGGTGAGGTGGAGTTGTTATTCGAAGACCTGGCTTCAGACGTTACGCGAAGAGTTAACTCCAATTGTTGCGCCGGAGGATTGATTCCATTTGTTTGATAGAGCAAAGAAAGTTATAAGTATTCATAACAAGTTAGCATTAATCAGAAATCGATTAAGTGATTGATGATTGAAACATCATCAATAAAGAAACATAAAATACAGATTTCAGACTTCCGAAAAGCTCTGTATCTATTTCAAGAGCAAATGAAAAGAGATATGAGCAAATTGTTATATATATTGAGCTGCAAGTTAAATTGAAAAGAGATATAAAGTTAAATCTCAAAAGTCCACAAAATGAATATATAACTGATAATCAGAAATCTTAAAAATCTGTTATGTGATTGCATAAGATAACAAATGAAATTTTACAATACAGATGAGAGATTTAAAAAGCCGTAACTGGCTCAGGATCAAATGAAAGGGATATATGAGCTAACTCATATACTGAGTTATTATCTGGATTGATTATGGCGTAAAACATAAAGCTCAGATATATTGAGAGTATGAATAATAAGTCAGAAATTCATAAATCATGAAAAACAGATGGTGCTCGTTCAGTGGAAACACAACAAAGGTTCGCATCAGTCTTGGGAATGGATAACATAAAAGCTATCTGCCCAAGTCTGTTCGAACATATCTAACTTCGAGGACGAAGTTTGTGCGTGGTGGAGCCCATTCTGTAACAACTCAACTTTTAGCCAACTTAATATCTGACCATCGAACCAATAATGTAATCTTATTATATCTGATTTTGAGATAATAATGTAATTTTATTACATTATTTATGATGTAAGTTATTTAAGTTTGAAATTATTTACTTAAATTATATATATGATATTAATTATTGAAGATGAGTAAATTAAAAAGAGATGTAAAATACAAAAATATAGTGGGTTAAATTTTAATGTAACTAAATGGATATAAAATCAAATTAAATGATCATTAAGATCATTAATCTTGAAAGCTCTCTCTCTCTCTAATCTCTCTCTAACTCTCGGACGAACTCAAGAATTTACCAAGAATTCATCATAAATTGGCAATCAATTGAGGAAATTATTCAGGAAGGAGTTACAATATCATCAAACAATTGGAATCTACAAGATTTGAGGTAATTTTGAGTTATATTTCAAAAATTATAGAAGTTTGGTTCGGTTTTGATGAAAACCGAAACCAAAGACTTAAAAATCATGAATTTTAGGTTGCATGTTTTAAATCTTAGTAGATTATGATGAATTAATGTTAATAAATAAAACGGAATCAAAATTCGAGGATCAGATCATCCAAAATAAGCAACAAATTGGAATTTTTGACAAAATAAGTGTTCTTGACAAATATGGTTATTTTTGGATGATCTTGATGAATCTATAGTGTTTTTGATAGGGAAAATAGTATAAAATTAACCAAATAATGATAATACAACTTTATGTTAAGTTGCATGTTGATAAAATGGACTCTTGGGAATTTTTATGAAAACCCGTATGAACATAAGATAGAACACGAAGAACAAATTCTGGGAAATTATGAGTACGGGATCCGAATTCGGATGATTCCCGAATTCGGATGAAGCACCCATTTCGGATGAAATGCCCAGTTCGGATCTCAACTCAAACATAATTCAGATTTTCTAATTCGGATCTTGTATCATTTCGTATGAAATACCATTTCGGACGGAAGGTGGTCCGAACTCGGATGACCCGAGTTCGGATGGCCCATTTCGGATGGTGCTAGTTCGAATGAATCATTTGGACCAACTTCGGATGTGCCATTTCGGATGACCTTGTGAAGACCTCCCCTTCCGGGTCAGTCCTCAGAGTCTAGGTCCCACAAATAGCAATACGATATCAACCATACTAAGATAGGGTAATTAAATTGCGGAATAATAAAATTACATGTACATACAAGATTAGGATTTAAGTTTACATATTTCAAAATAAAATTATAAAAGGGTATCATCTAATCTATTCATAACATCAATCATAACAACAAGTCTACCCAGAACCACCACACTAGCTGTCTTCCAAATCAATACCAGAAAGTTTGTTGAGAAGTGGTCTAGGAAAGCTTCAAAACTTGGATCTTGAATGACCTAAATACTAGGTCCTGCAGGTGATTTTCCTTTGGCTTTTCCTGTAAAATTTTAAAGCAATATCTGTAAGCAAAGCTTAGTGAGTTAATAGATTTTCAATATTAACATGCGTGTCAAGCGGAGTCATAAATCTAAGCGTGATAAGTCTTGGCTGCCGCTACAGCCCTCATCATGATTGAGATATAGTATCTTAAGATCGGATGATGTTCAAACCACACTCACGCTTATATCGTGGGGATCAGCCACATACTGGGCTAGCTACCAGTAGGTCAACATGGCCGAACATCGGAGGTCATTACCAAGTTCGTGAGAACTGGTGGAATAGCCGGATCTAGAACAATAGACCATAAGGGCTAGTCAAGCTGAATAAGTCTTATCAAGTCTGATCAATGAAGTAAGCATAAGTCTTAGGAGTCATGATAGCAACGAATCATAAAGCAAAGTCTGAAACGCTAATAAATGCAATATGAAATGATAAGCAAATAGCTATCATGATTCACTGGGCAACACCCATCCATGGTGTGCACAGGTCTCAATCCAGCTGATAAATGAATGTCAAATAATGTAACAGCATCAATATATCTCAACCGGATCTTTGCATGTTCAATTTGAATATCTATAACTCACAGGTCTGGGTCTTGGTCAAACAGATATATAAATCTGCCACCTGAGTTATCTCAGGATTTTGTCTTGTCAGTCTGTAATCTGTCAATTCTTTTCAAATCAGAGACCCGCTTTCAAATCTTTAAGTCTTTTAATCTTTGTTCAGAATATATATATACTGAACCTGTTCAAAGTCATCCATGATAATATCATGTCAATTTCATCATTATTATCATAGAATTTCATCATCTTTTGGTCATTAAAATCTGTAATTCTCTCTGATTCTGATAACTTGTCTTATCAGAGCCGTCATCTTTTGTCTTTTATCTTTATAATCTTAAATTTCATCTGATTCTGATAATTTTCAGTTCATCACTCTTTTATTCGTTCATATTCTTTATTCTTTTAAATTCTCCAAAAGTTCTTAAATATATATATATAACAATATATATATTTATATAGCCATTTATATTAAAATATAAAAATTGCATTTCGGACCATAATTTCGGATCAGCCCGGATTGGGATCCGGATTCGGATCATCCGGATCCGGGCCTCTCCGAATTAGGGATCCGAATTGGCCTCATCCGAAATATATATATACCCGAATTCGGACCTAATAGTATCCGAATCATTTATCTAATTTCGGGTTTGGGACCGAATTAGATGACATCCGAATTAAGGTTAAATCCGAAATGTAGGGTCCGAAACATGCTTCATCCGAAATTGGGATCAAGGCCAGATCCGAATTGGAATCCGAATTGGGTATCCGAATTCGGACCCATGACTTGAAATAATTCCCAGAAATGTTCTTGGTGTTCTTGGTTTATTCATACGGATTTTATCAATAATTATCAGATTTTCATTTTTATCAACATGCAATGTTATATAAAGTTGTATTAACATTATTTGAGTGTTTTTATGTAATTTCTTTGATCAAAAACACACTTATTTGATCAAGATCATCCAAAATATGATATTTTTGCCAAGAACATTATTTTTCATAAAAAATTCCGATTTCTACATAATTTGGATGATCCAGGCATCAAATTTTGTTTCTGTTTCTTTTATTTGATTCAATTCATCATAATCTATCAAAATTTTACACATGCAACAACATTTTTCACAATTAAAATTCTGGGTTTCGGTTTCTCATAATATCCGAACCAAATATACATAGAAATTGAGATTAAAAGTGTATTTACCTCAAATTCTTGCTAATTGATGGTGTTTGATGATTGTTGTAACTCCCCTTGTCTTGATTCTTCAATTAATTGAACAAATCTTGAATTTCTTGGTAAGTTTTGTGAAATTGCCTTGAGTTTTAGAGAGAGATTAGAGAGAGAGAGTTTATCAAAATTAATGATCTTAATTGTTCATTTATTTCAGTATATATATTTCATTTAGTTTCATTTGTAGTTTAACCCACTAAACTTTTGTATTTTACATCTCTTTTATTTTTCTCAATCATATCATAAATATAATTTAAAATTATATTTACTTAATCCATTTCATATTTATTTTATTTTAATAACAACATAAATAATATAATAAAATTATATTATTATCTCAGAATCAATTATTACATGATTGATAAAAGTTAGGTTGTTACAGAATAGGCTCCACCACGCACAAACTTCGTCCCCGAAGTTAGCTACGTTCGAACAGACTGGGATATGTTGCTTTCATAACATCTCTAGATTCCCAGGACTGATGCGAACCTTTGTGGTGTTTCCACTGGACGAGCACCATCTGTATCTCTTTATTTCTAAGCTTCTTAGTCTTCGAATCCAGAATACAATCTGGCTCTTCAACCACTCGAAGCTTTTCATCTATCTGCAGGTTAACGTGTGGTATCTGAACTTCTCTTTCATCGGCTAAGCTCTTTCTTAAGTGACTAACATGGAATACAGGATGTATTCCAGCTAAATCCTCTGGTAGATCAAGAGGGTAAGACTGATTCCCAATCTTTTCGACGATCTTGAACGGTCCGATAAATCTCGGAGCTAACTTGTTTCGTTTAATAAAACGCACCACATTCTTCATTGGGGATACTTTCAGCATCACCCAATCGTTAACTGCAAAACTGATTGATCTGTGCCGATTGTCATAATATGACTTCTGCCTGCTTTGAGCTTCAAGTATGTTTCTTCTAACGAGTTGAATCTTCTCGTGAGTCAACTGTAGAAGAGCAGGACCCGCTATTGGCGATTCGCCTGTTTCGCGCCAACAGGTAGGAGTTCTGCACTTTCGACCGTACAAAGCTTCAAAAGGAGCCATCTTGATCGTTGAATGATAACTGTTATTGTATGAGAATTCGACCAACGGCAAGTGGTCATCCCAGTTACCACCTAAATCAAGAATGCAGGCACGAAGCATATCTTCAAGAGTTAGAATAGTACGCTCACTCTGGCCATCTGCATTTGGATGATAAGCAGTACTCATGGAAATCCGAGTACCCATCCCTTCTTGTAATGCTTGCCAGAATCTGGATGTGAAGCGACTATCACGATCAGAAACGATAGACTTTGGCACACCGTGACGAGAAATAATTTCTGTGATGTACAACTGCGCCAATCTATCGAGAGAATAAGTTTCTTTCATCGGTATGAAGTGGGCTGACTTCGTTAATCGATCCACGACTACCCAGATAGAGTCGTGCTGTCTTTTGGTCTTCGGCAGCTTTGTGATGAAATCCATAGTTATATGCTCCCACTTCCATTCAGGAACAGGTAGTGGTTGCATATCCCCAAAGGGTTTCTGATGTTCTGCCTTAACCATCTGACAAACTCTGCAGCTTTCAACACACTTACCGATGTCTTTCTTCATTCCTGGCCACCAGTAGTCAGCTTTCAGATCAAAGTACATCTTTGAGCTGCCAGGATGAATAGATAACTTGGACTGATGAGCTTCGGACAGAAGAGTACTGCGGATTGAACTATACTTAGGAACCCAGATTCGGTTTCCCTTGAGACAGTGAAGTCCCAAATGGTTCAGAGTTAGAAATTGTAGTTGTCCTTTTAGATTTTCAGAATCTATGTTCTCTTCTTTCAGCGCTTCAGTTTGAGCAACTCGAATATTTTCAATAAGATCAGAAGAGAATATAACTGGAGTTAAGGCATAGCAGCACTTTTCTGGATACACTTTTCTACTCAATGCATCCGCGACAACATTCGCTTTGCCGGGATGATATAAGATCTCGCAATCATAATCCTTGATAAGCTCCAAGGATCGACGCTGTTTCATGTTCAGATCTTTCTGAGTAAAAAGGTATTTGAGACTCTTGTGATCGGTGTAGAGCTGACACCGAGTCCCATAAAGATAGTGACGCCAGATCTTTAGAGCAAAGGTAACGGCAGCCAACTCAAGATCATGAGTTGGTGCACTTTTCTCGTAGTCTTTCAATTGCCTTGAAGCATAGGCAATTACTTTTCCCCTTTGCATCAGAACACATCCTAAGCCAGTACCAGAGGCATCGCTATAGACGACGAAATCATCATTACCTTCTGGCAAGGCTAGGATCGGCGCTTGAATCAACTTTTGCTTCAGAATATCGAATGCCTTTTGCTGTTTATCAGTCCAAACGAAAGGAGTATTCTTTCGTGTTAGCGTTGTGAGCGGCACAACAATCTTTGAGAAGTCCTTTATGAATCGCCGATAATAACCGGCCAATCCAAGGAAACTTCTTATCTCAGAGGCATTGCGAGGTGTTTGCCACTTCTGTACGGCCTCGACTTTTGACGGATCAACGGATATTCCTTCGCCAGAAACAACATGGCCAAGAAATTGAATCTATAAGAGTCAAAGTGAAAATTTCAAGTTCTGATGTGAATCAAGGAATAGTTAAGGAAACAGCTCAAGACATCTATAATAGAGATTATACCTGTCTGAGCCAGAATTCGCACTTAGAAAACTTTGCGTAGAGTCTGTCTTTTCTTAACAACTCTAGCAACTGTCGCAGATGGACGGAATGATCAGCCTCCGTCTTGGAGTAAATCAGAATATCGTCTATGAATACGATAACTGATTTATCCAACATTGATCTGCACACACGATTCATGAGATCCATGAACGCCGCTGGTGCATTCGTTAAGCCGAACGGCATTACGAGAAATTCGTAATGACCGTATCTTGTGCGGAAAGCTGTCTTTGGAACATCTTCTTCCCTGACTTTTAACTGATGATACCCAGAACGGAGATCTATTTTCGAAAAGTAACTGGCTCCTTGTAACTGATCAAACAGATCATCGATTCTGGGCAGAGGATACTTATTCTTTATTGTAACCTTGTTCAACTCGCGGTAATCGATGCACATACGGAAAGTTCCGTCTTTCTTTTTAACAAATAGTACTGGTGCACCCCACGGAGAAGAACTCGGTCGGATAAACCCCTTCTCTAACAGCTCTTGCAACTGCTTTGACATTTCCTGCATTTCTGCAGGTGCAAGTCTGTATGGAGCTTTTGCGATAGGAGCCGCACCAGGAACCAAGTCAATACTGAACTCGACTTGTCGTTCCGGTGGCACTCCGGAAATATCGTCAGGGAATACGTCTGGGAACTCACAGACGATAGGAATATCGGATAAAGGTTTCTTTTCAGAACTGGACTCAGATAGAGCATAACAAAGGTAAGATTCGTGACCTTTAGACAAGTATTTGTGAGCCTTTTCTACAGATATAAAGCAATGCGCACCTTTCCGCTTCTCGCCCTTGATCTCAAGTACTCGGCCGTCTGAAGATTTGATTCTAATGGCTCGCCGGTTGCAGATAATTGTAGCCTCGTTGTTCATTAGCCAGTCCATGCCGATGATGACATCGAACTCTTTCAACGGAATCGGGATGAGGTCGAGATTGAATACAATATTATCGACTAGTAGTGTGCAGTTTCGATAAACAGAATCAGCCATAACATAGCTGTTACTGGCTGTCTCAATGTCAAGTATAACAGGAAGCTTCGATGGGGACTTAGATAATCTTGATGCAAAAGAAGTCGATATGAAGGAACGACTAGCGCCAGAATCAAATAACACACGAGCAGGTATCGTATTTAATAGAAACGTACCGGTGACTACGTCAGGTGTTTCTCTCGCCTCTTCAGCCGTTATTTGGAACGCTCGAGTCCGTGCAGTTGGCGTTGCAGCAGAACTTTTAACTGTCGACCCTCCAGCTGATGACTGTGACTGATAACGTGGTCCGCTACGACACTGATACATGAAGTGCCCTCTCTTACCACATTTCGCACATCCACGTCCTTGCTGTGGACATTCTTCACTACTATGACCGATCATGTTGCACGCGAAGCAAGTAACGTCTTCTGGATTGCACAACCCCATGTGTGACTTTCTGCATCGCTTGCAGAATCGTGGCTCGTTCGTGAGGGAGTAAACTTGTGCTTTCGGTTGTGAACTATGCTGATAGGATTGCTGAGATTGTTGGGACTGAGACTTATTCGGCCTAAAGAATCTGCCAAATCGTTGTTTCTTTGGAGGAGACGGATTCATCGGGTTAGTAGACGGAGCATAAAGCTGATCACCATACTCTAAGTATCCTCGTTCAATCTGTCTCGCTGCTTCTACCATTTCTAGATAGCTCTTATATTTGATCGCACTCATGGGATGTCGATATCTGGGATTGAGTCCTACACGGAATCTATTCATTTTCCTTTCCTCTGTTGCCACTTGGTAAGAAGAGTAGCCACATAATCTCGAAAATTCATGTTCGTATTCATCTACAGTCTTCGTTCCCTGAGTCAATTGCATTAATTGGACTTCCATCTTATCTCGCTGGTCAACCGGGCAGTACTTTGCATTGAACATTTCAAGAAATTGTTCCCATTCTAGAGTCTGAATCACCTCCTCACCATAGATACTTCGCTGGGTTTTCCACCAGGCACGAGCAGCTCCAACAAACAACGCAGACGCGTAGCTCACTTTCTTAAAATCTAAACAGTCAGAGATTCTAAAAATTTCTTCAGTATGACTAATCCAATCCATCGCCTGAATCGGATTAACTATACCCTCGAAGTTCAGGGCACCGCTGGCTTTAAAATCTTTGAATTTGCAGCCTTTTGGCTGAGCTATTTGGGTTTCTGGATTTGAATTATCAGAATCAGATTCATTGGTCTGGACTTGCTTTTCTTTTCTCTTATTTTTCTTTTCTTCGCGTCTTTTAGTTTCGGCCTCATCTCTGGCACGAAACTGTTCTTGCATCATTTTGTTTTGTTGTTCTGAGTGTTGGGCTAGAAATTGTTGCATCATTTCAAACATTTGTTGTTGGGTCATATTGTTGGGAATATCACCTGATCCTGATCCTGACATCTTCTACTGAAAATTAAAATCAATTAACTATCAGTTTATAGGCTTAGATCTATGTACCCTTTTCCCATCCTAACAGTCTGTACATCCTATCTCAGTTCAAACCACCTAAATGATTGATACATATGTATTGCTTCAGTTTGAGATCAAGTATACTCACGTAATACTTGATTCACTCAAACTATGGGCTCTGATACCATCCTGTGAAGACCTCCCCTTCCGGGTCAGTCCTCAGAGTCTAGGTCCCACAAATAGCAATACGATATCAACCATACTAAGATAGGGTAATTAAATTGCGGAATAATAAAATTACATGTACATACAAGATTAGGATTTAAGTTTACATATTTCAAAATAAAATTATAAAAGGGTATCATCTAATCTATTCATAACATCAATCATCACAACAAGTCTACCCAGAACCACCACACTAGCTGTCTTCCAAATCAATACCAGAAAGTTTGTTGAGAAGTGGTCTAGGAAAGCTTCAAAACTTGGATCTTGAATGACCTAAATACTAGGTCCTGCAGGTGATTTTCCTTTGGCTTTTCCTGTAAAATTTTAAAGCAATATCTGTAAGCAAAGCTTAGTGAGTTTATAGATTTTCAATATTAACATGCGTGTCAAGCGGAGTCATAAATCTAAGCGTGATAAGTCTTGGCTGCCGCTACAGCCCTCATCATGATTGAGATATAGTATCTTAAGATCGGATGATGTTCAAACCACACTCACGCTTATATCGTGGGGATCAGCCACATACTGGGCTAGCTACCAGTAGGTCAACATGGCCGAACATCGGAGGTCATTACCAAGTTCGTGAGAACTGGTGGAATAGCCGGATCTAGAACAATAGACCATAAGGGCTAGTCAAGCTGAATAAGTCTTATCAAGTCTGATCAATGAAGTAAGCATAAGTCTTAGGAGTCATGATAGCAACGAATCATAAAGCAAAGTCTGAAACGCTAATAAATGCAATATGAAATGATAAGCAAATAGCTATCATGATTCACTGGGCAACACCCATCCATGGTGTGCACAGGTCTCAATCCAGCTGATAAATGAATGTCAAATAATGTAACAGCATCAATATATCTCAACCGGATCTTTGCATGTTCAATTTGAATATCTATAACTCACAGGTCTGGGTCTTGGTCAAACAGATATATAAATCTGCCACCTGAGTTATCTCAGGATTTTGTCTTGTCAGTCTGTAATCTGTCAATTCTTTTCAAATCAGAGACCCGCTTTCAAATCTTTAAGTCTTTTAATCTTTGTTCAGAATATATATATACTGAACCTGTTCAAAGTCATCCATGATAATATCATGTCAATTTCATCATTATTATCATAGAATTTCATCATCTTTTGGTCATTAAAATCTGTAATTCTCTCTGATTCTGATAACTTGTCTTATCAGAGCCGTCATCTTTTGTCTTTTATCTTTATAATCTTAAATTTCATCTGATTCTGATAATTTTCAGTTCATCACTCTTTTATTCGTTCATATTCTTTATTCTTTTAAATTCTCCAAAAGTTCTTAAATATATATATATATATAACAATATATATATTTATATAGCCATTTATATTAAAATATAAAAATTGCATTTCGGACCATAATTTCGGATCAGCCCGGATTGGGATCCGGATACGGATCATCCGGATCCGGGCCTCTCCGAATTAGGGATCCGAATTGGCCTCATCCGAAATATATATATACCCGAATTCGGACCTAATAGTATCCGAATCATTTATCTAATTTCGGGTTTGGGACCGAATTAGATGACATCCGAATTAAGGTTAAATCCGAAATGTAGGGTCCGAAACATGCTTCATCCGAAATTGGGATCAAGGCCAGATCCGAATTGGAATCCGAATTGGGTATCCGAATTCGGACCCATGACTTGAAATAATTCCCAGAAATGTTCTTGGTTTATTCATACGGATTTTATCAATAATTATCAGATTTTCATTTTTATCAACATGCAATGTTATATAAAGTTGTATTAACATTATTTGAGTGTTTTTATGTAATTTCTTTGATCAAAAACACACTTATTTGATCAAGATCATCCAAAATATGATATTTTTGCCAAGAACATTATTTTTCATAAAAAATTCCGATTTCTACATAATTTGGATGATCCAGGCATCAAATTTTGTTTCTGTTTCTTTTATTTGATTGAATTCATCATAATCTATCAAAATTTTACACATGCAACAACATTTTTCACAATTAAAATTCTGGGTTTCGGTTTTTCATAATATCCGAACCAAATATACATAGAAATTGAGATTAAAAGTGTATTTACCTCAAATTCTTGCTAATTGATGGTGTTTGATGATTGTTGTGACTCCCCTTGTCTTGATTCTTCAATTAATTGAACAAATCTTGAATTTCTTGGTAAGTTTTGTGAAATTGCCGTGAGTTTTAGAGAGAGATTAGAGAGAGAGAGTTTATCAAAATTAATGATCTTAATTGTTCATTTATTTGAGTATATATATTTCATTTAGTTTCATTTGTAGTTTAACCCACTAAACTTTTGTATTTTACATCTCTTTTATTTTACTCAATCATATCATAAATATAATTTAAAATTATATTTACTTAATCCATTTCATATTTATTTTATTTTAATAACAACATAAATAATATAATAAAATTATATTATTATCTCAGAATCAATTATTACATGATTGATAAAAGTTAGGTTGTTACTGTAACAGCCCGAAATTTAATAAGTATATATTTCAGCATCAGTCTTTGGATAATAAAGTAAATTTTATCAAATTTTTAGTAAATAGCTGATAATGTGAATCTGAAATAATTAATTATATTAAGTTATAATTAATTATGATAAGTTGCCCAAAAATTTAGTTGAAATTAAGTTAATAATTAAAATTCAGCTAAATGACAATTTAATGACTGAAAATAGCGAAACTGACTAAAATGAGTTTAAATTGACTAAAAGACAATTGTTGCAGATCTAGAACTTCTGTGCTAATATTTGTATCTGAAATGCAAATCGGAGTATTGGGAATAAAAGTTGGACAATTCCGGAAAATTCAGTAGAATATCTGATTTTCCCTATTTCCCTATAAATAGGAGCTACACTCCTCACTTTTTAAAGTTTGGAAAATTGCTTCTCCTTCTCTCTCTACACTCTCCTCCTTCTCTCTAGCTTTTCTTCAAATCGAACCGTCGGATTCTCGTGTTTTATACGCCATTGAATAGAGATCGTCGAGTTCTTCGCGAATCTACCATTTCGTGTTTGATTTCGTCCGAATTTGAGGTAAGATCGACCGTTTTTCTGACTTTTGGCTCGGTTTTGAAGAGCATTTTCGAATCTGTTCATTTTTCCTTCATTTGAAGCTGATTTGCCCTCGTTTAGGACCTGTTCTTGCTTGGAAATCATCCACAGTCGAAGGTTTTAGCTTGGACGAAGGTTAGTGATTATTTTTCCCTCATTTTTGTTCAAGTTTCGTAGTTAAAACCTGGAAAACTATTGAACTCGTAAGAACAGACTCGAGACCTTCTTATTTAGACTCAAATGGTGATTGAATTCGAATCTAATCCCTAGATTCGAAGGGATGATGATTCGAATCTAATC
Organism: Centrapalus pauciflorus; assembly: GCA_020465985.1. Taxonomy (NCBI): domain Eukaryota; kingdom Viridiplantae; phylum Streptophyta; class Magnoliopsida; order Asterales; family Asteraceae; genus Centrapalus; species Centrapalus pauciflorus. The sequence goes on from JAANYP010000490.1 coordinate 103,078, forward strand.
TCCTTAGAGTTTATTATGTGTGTCTCGAATCTAATGTGTGTCTCGAATCTAATGTGTGTCTCGAATCTGAGTGTATGTCTCGAATCTGTTTGTTGCCTTCGAATCTATGAGTATTTCGAATCTATAGATTCGAATTATACTCTATTCGAATCTATCTCCTTTAAATTCGAATCTGATCCTATTCCAAGTCTAAGATTAATTTCCAAAATCAGATTAAATTATTAATCATCCTAAGGAAATTGAAAGTATTGTTTGATTATGCTAAAACTCTCAAGTTCAAGATGCATACCTATTATATACACAAATTAATTAATTGACTCTGTGTAAACCCTTAGAAATTGTATATCATGTTTCACCTTGCTAGTATTACGATTGGTTCTGTTCCAAGGCCACACATCTATAAGTAGATGAATCGTATTAATCTGATAAGAATAGACTCACCCTGGGACGATAGGAACTACCTCAGACTCGACAGCTAGAATTGACAATGACTTGAATATATAACTAGGGTTATATAGATTATGACTCAGACTTGAAACTGAAATGCAGGCAGGAACCCACCGATTTGACAGAATAAATTGATCAGCTTAACTCGTTAAGCATTATCTGACTTCGGACCACAGTGAGTGACAGATTTCATTAATTACTTACATATATTTTGATACTTATTGGTGAATGTACTGATTGTATGGAAACTACTGATTGATTGCTGCATGTTTCTTTAATACTATATTGTATCATAGAAACGTATGTTGCCATCACTGAACTAGACATTTGAAATGCCTTGATTGCATGTTCACTTTTACATTTTATGTAAATACGCATCATGCTTACTGCTTACTTGACTGTTTATATACTTGCCATTGCATATTGCATCATCCGACCGGACCGAATGTGAGATCTCCATTCACAGGAGGGAATTCTGCAGATTCCTTTCCTATCTGACTTGTTTCCATACACTTCCCGTAGGGCTTCGGCCTTACATATGGGAATACTGACCGGGTTGTCTCCCAACCTAATTGCCGTCTCTGACGTGTTGACAGACAGGATCTGATAGTATGTTATATGTGTGTGGTATTTAGTGGAACTCTGTTAACTCACTAAGCTTTGTTAGCTTACTCTGTCATGACAACTCCTTTTCAGGAAAAGCTGATAAAGGCAAGATCATAGCAGGTAGTTCATCCCAGGCTAAGTGAATCTGGATTTTGATGAATAGCAGACCTTGGACTTTTGATGATGCCTATTCTGTAAAGTCGATGCGGTCTCGGGTAGCTTGTTCAGTCTTCCGCACTCTGATTGAAGATTTTGAAGCTAGTTAGACCACCATTTGATCTTTAAATTATTGTTGTAATTAAGTATTTTTGCTGATGGGCCTGTGGTATCAAGCAATTAATATTATTATGAAATGAAATATTTTGTCGTGTACTGTTTGTGGAAAATTGGATGTTACAAGTTGGTATCAGAGCAGCAGTTTAATCATCGGATTGGCCACCCGATACTTAAACTACTGGTATGATATGGACTATGTGACTCTGAATTCCCGAACAAGTCACCGAGGCCTAGGGTAACCTAATTAGTAAAGGACTACCCACACAACTTGACCTAAGATAGGCAATTGATGACTGATAGGATTGGGAAAGGATTGACTGCTTAATTGACCTTGACTTGACTTTGTATCTGTCTGATTGACTGACTGCCTTCATATCTATGAATTTAGATATGATTATCTGATGTAGGAATTATGACTTGAATTGTGCTTATTGAATCAGGAAATAATAACTATTTCCTTTATATTTTTTTCAGCCAATGGCTGATAAGAATCCGACTGTTGCCGGTTCCTCAAGGGTTGATAAAGCTGCTGATGCTGCAGCTGATCAACACAAAGAATCTGTTCACGTAGAAGACATAGGCACTGACCCTGAGAATACTGCTAATGACTCAAGCAGTACCGCCACCCCTGTGCCTCCCCAGCAGGCTCAATTGATTGACCTCGTTCATAAGTTGAATGAGGATAACCGTAGGCAGATGCAGCTTATGATGGATAGGAACCGACTGCAGACTGATATGGCAGTTGAAGACCGATTTAAGGAGATTAAGGACTTGCTGACCAAGGGTAAAGCAGTGATGCAGACTGACGAAGCAAACCAGCGCGAAATGGAATTTAAGCGCCGTGAGGAAGAACTTAGGTTGCGAGAATTTAAGTTACAGGAATTAGAACTGAAGCATAGGGAAGAAATGTTAGCAAAGCCAAAGAAAGACAGGAAGAGGAAGCATAGACATGTGTCCTCTGATGAAAGTGAGACTGACTCTTCTGACCATCACGTTAAGGTAGGACGTGAGTGTACGTTTGTTGATTTCAAAAAGTGTGGAGCTCGTACGTTTGCGGGGTCATCTGATCCTGTTAAGGCTATAGACTGGGTCGCGAATGTGGAGAAAGCGTTCAAACTCTCCAAGTGTAATGAGGAAGACAAGGTGACGTTTGCAACAGGAATGTTGGAAGATGGAGCTGGCCGTTGGTGGAAGTCGATTACGAATCCCATGTCTGAAGCAATGGAGAAATCCATTACTTGGGAACAATTTAAGATTCATTTGAAGGAAAAATACTGCCCCCAGGATGTTAAGCGCCAGATGGAGAAAACCCTGCTATCGTTTCAGCAAGGTACAAAGTCCGTAACAGATTATGAGCTGGAATTTACCAGGCTCTCGCTATTATCTGATCACCCTGTTGATACCGACGAAAGGAGAAGGGATTTGTTTGTGGATGGTCTGGATCGAGAAATCCGGAAGTTTGTGAAGTCCGGCAGACCGAAAAGTTATATTGAGGCAGTGGAAATTGCTAGGGTAGGTGAGCTTGAAATCTATCCTGAGCGCGCATGTCCTTTCATTGCCAAATCTAATAAGAAGGAGAAATCTGAGAAAGCTGAAAGGAAGTATGAAAGTTCGAAGAAGGGAGATAAGCAGTCTTCCAAGAAAGCAAAGTCATATGCTGTGACCTCGGCGCCAAAGCCTGCTTGTCCTCGCTGCAAGCAGATTCATGAAGGAAAGTGCGATCCTGCATTCGTTAAGTGCTATTGCTGTAGGCAGAATGGTCACGACCGATCGGAATGTCCCAAGCGCAGTGAAGCTTGCCGGAATTGCATTACGTTGGGGCACCATGCTAAAGACTGTACCCGACCCCGATTTGTTCCACCGCCTGCATCTTCACCGCAACAATCAGTCAAGGGTTCCTCTGCTCCGAGGAATCAACCGAGAGCTTTCCAGATGACAGCCGAAGAGGCGAAAGAGACTGCTGACGTCGTCACGGGTACATTTCTTGTTAATGATATGCCTGCCCTAATCTTATTTGACTCTGGATCTAATCTATCGTATGTGTCCGAAAAGTTTGCTAGACAGTTTGATTTTGCCCCTGAAATGTTGCCTGTGCCCTTAGACATAGAAACTGCTAGCTCGAAATTTGTGACTGTGAATAAAGTCTTTCGTTCCTGTAAGCTAGTGATTGATGACTTCTCCTCGGACGTTGACCTGATACCGATGTGGATTAGGGAGTTCGATGTTATTATAGGAATGGACTGGCTAATGATGAGCAATGCTGAAATCCTTTGTGCAAAAAGGATAATTAGAATTAGAACCCCCGAAGGAAATGAACGTTATGTTTATGGCGATAGAAAGACTCGAGATTTAGGTCTCATCTCTGTACTGAAAGCCCGAAAGTGCCTAACCAAAGGTTGTTCCGCCTATTTAGCATATGCCATAGATGCTAGAGAAGTTAAAAAGACCATGTCTGATGTACCCATAGTTCAAGAATTCCCTGATGTATTCCCGGATGACATCTCTGGTTTGCCACCAGATCGTCAAATCAAATTCCATATTGACCTTGTACCGGGTGCTGCTCCTATCGCGAAAGCTCCTTATCGTCTTGCTCCGAATGAAATGAAGGAGATGATGAGTCAGTTGCAGGAACTATTGGAAAAAGGATTTATTCGTCCGAGTACTTCTCCTTGGGGTGCTCCGGTTCTTTTCGTTAAGAAGAAGGATGGTACCTTCCGCATGTGTATCGATTATCGGGAGTTAAATAAAGTAACTATTAAGAATCGATACCCTCTGCCAAGAATTGACGATTTGTTTGATCAACTCCAAGGGGCTAGTTACTTCTCGAAGATCGATCTCCGATCTGGTTACCATCAACTCAAAGTATTTGAGTCTGACGTACCGAAGACTGCATTTCGTACTCGTTACGGTCATTTTGAGTTTCTTGTAATGCCGTTCGGTCTCACAAATGCCCCGGCAGCATTTATGGACCTCATGAATAGGGTATGTAGGCCAATGCTGGATAAATCAGTGATAGTCTTCATTGATGACATCTTGATTTACTCCAAGTCTGAATCTGATCATGCGATGCATTTGCGAGAATTGCTAGAATTGTTACGGAAAGAGCGACTCTATGCAAAATTCTCCAAATGTGAATTCTGGTTACGCCAGGTGCAGTTTTTAGGACATATTGTCTCGGGTGAGGGAATAGCCGTAGATCCATCAAAGGTTGATGCGGTTCAGAAGTGGGAAGCGCCGAAAAACGTATCTGAAGTCCGGAGTTTCTTGGGTCTAGCGGGTTATTACAGAAGATTTATCCGTGATTTCTCCAAGATTGCGGTGCCTTTAACCAGCCTGACGAAGAAAGAAGTCAAGTTTGAATGGAATGAACCTCAAGATCGAGCCTTTGAGACTCTGAAACGTAAGCTAGTAGAAGCGCCGATTTTGGCCTTACCTGAGGGTAATGATGATTTTGCAGTCTATAGTGATGCATCTAAGATGGGATTAGGCTGTGTACTGATGCAAAGGGATAAAGTAATTGCCTACGCATCAAGGCAGCTAAAGGCGCATGAAAAGAATTACCCGACGCATGACTTGGAGCTCGCAGCCGTAACCTTTGCATTGAAGATTTGGCGACATTATCTGTATGGGACCAGGTGTAAATTATATACGGATCACAAAAGTCTGAAGTATATATTTGACCAAAAAGAGTTGAATATGCGACAAAGGCGATCTATGGAATTGATAAAAGACTATGACTGTGAGATCCTTTACCATCCTGGTAAAGCAAACATTGTAGCAGATGCCCTAAGCCGCAAAACCGGACAAGACCATTATTCCCGATGTTATGCCTTGACTCCTATTGTATTGGAGTCTGCTTTATCTGAATCGATTATTGCCGCTCAAACCGAAGCCATTCGGGATGAGAACTTGAAATCTGAACGCATGATTACTTATGTGACCCAGCTGACTCTTGATAATCGTGGTCTTAGACGGTTTTTGGATAGAATATGGGTTCCCAGTCTAGGAGGTATTCGAGATCGAATTCTGTCGGAAGCTCATATGTCGAAATTCTCGATACACCCTGGTTCTACCAAAATGTATCAAGATTTGAGGACGGAATATTGGTGGCCTGGAATGAAGAAGGACGTGGGACGATATGTAGAAAATTGTATGACTTGCTTACAAGTCAAATCTGAACATCAAAAGCCGTATGGGGAACTGCAACCATTGCCAATTCCGGAATGGAAGTGGGACCACATAACCATGGACTTTGTGACGAAGCTGCCAAGGACAAAGCGGAATCATGACTCTATATGGGTAATAGTGGATCGACTTACTAAGTCAGCCCATTTCCTACCCATACGTGAAGATGAACGCCTCGAAAAGTTAGCTGAATTGTACGTAAAAGAAATTGTGACTAGACATGGTGTGCCATTGTCTATAGTATCTGACCGTGACAGCAGATTTACTTCACGTTTTTGGAAGGCTTTTCAGACTGAACTAGGAACTGAACTCAAGATGAGCACCGCTTATCATCCAGAAACTGACGGGCAAAGTGAGAGGACAATTTTGACCCTAGAAGATATGCTACGTGCCTGTGTAATTGATCTCGGTGGAAGTTGGGATACTCACCTGCCGTTTGTGGAGTTTGCTTATAACAATAGTTATCATTCGACTATTGGTATGCCTCCCTATCAGCTTTTGTACGGACGTCGATGCAGAACTCCAACCTGTTGGAGGGATACAGGTGAACGCCCGATCTCTGGACCAGCAATTCTGCAAGAAGCCCATGATCAGCTACAATTGATTCGGCAGCGGATACAGACTTCTCAAGACAGACAAAAGAAGTATCATGATAGAAGACGTAAGCCGATTGCGTTTGAAGTTGGAGATAAAGTGTTGCTGAAAGTTTCGCCAAGAAAGGGAATAGTAAGGTTCGGCAAACGGGGGAAGTTGAGCCCTCGATTTGTGGGTCCTTTTGAAATTCTCGAGCGTATAGGATTGCAAGCCTACAGACTAAAGCTGCCTGCCGAAATGATTGGGATTCATGATGTATTTCATGTGAGTAACCTTCGAAAGTGTTTAGCTGACGCTGAAGCCGTGATTCCTTGGAAAGACGTGCAATTAGATGAGCAGTTGCGGTATGAAGAAGAGCCTGAGCGTATAATCGACCATAAAGTTTCGAAATTGCGAAGCAAGGAAATCCCAATGGTGTTAGTTCAATGGAAATATCATAAGGGATCTGCGCAAACTTGGGAACGAGAAGACGAGATTAGACAAAAGTATCCGAAGTTATTTCTGCCTTAGTTAATTCCGAGGACGGAATTAATTTAACGGGGGAAGATTGTAACGGCCCGAAATTTAATAAGTATATATTTCAGCATCAGTCTTTGGATAATAAAGCAAATTTTATCCAATTATTAGTAAATAGCTGATAATGTGAATCTGAAATAACTAATTATATTAAGTTATAATTAAAATTCAGCTAAATGACAATTTAATGACTGAAAATATCGAAACTGACTAAAATGAGTTAAAATTTACTAAAAGACAATTGTTGCAGATTTAGAACTTCTTTGCTAATATTTGCATCTGAAATGCAAATCGGTTTGTCGGGAAATAAAAGTTGGACAATTCCGGAAAAATTCAGTAGAATATCTGATTTTCCCTATTTCCCTATAAATAGGAGTTACACTCCTCACTTTTCAAAGTTTGGAAAGTTGATTCTCCTTCTCTCTAGCATTTCTTCAAATCGAATCGTTGGATCCTCGTGTTTTATACGCCATTGAATAGAGATCGTCGAGTTCTTCGCGAATCTACCATCTCGTGTTTGATTTTGTCCGAATTTGAGGTAAGATCGACCGTTTTTCTGACTTTTGGCTCGGTTTTGAAGAGCATTTTCGAATCTGTTCATTTTTCCTTCATTTGAAGCTGATTTGCCCTCGTTTAGGACCTGTTCTTGCTTGGAAATCATCCATAGTCGAAGGTTTTAGCTTGGACGAAGGTTAGTGATTATTACTCCCTTATTTTTGGCTCATTTTCGTAGTTAAAAACCTGGAAAATCGATGAACAAGATGATCAGATTCGAGAGATTCATGCTTAGAATCGAACTGAGTGAGTCTCGAATCTAATCACCTAGATTCGAGGGTGTGTATGATTCGAATCTGTGTGTGTGTTTCGAACCTAGCTTATTTCGAATCTATCTGATTCGAATCTATGCATTTCAAATCTATTAGTTTCGAAATTATGCTGCCTCGAGTCTATGTAGGTGATTTCGAGTTTATGTCCTCATTTCGAATCTATGTATGCTCTCGATTCTAAAGTGTGTCTCGAATCTATAGATTCGAACTGGTTAAAATTCGAATCTGTTGCCCATTCGAATCTGATTGCCCATTCGAATCTGTTGTCTTAATTCGAATCTGAGTTTGTTCCTAGCCAAAGTTAAATTCCTAAAATCAGATTAAGTGATTAATTAACCTTTTGTAATTAAAAGTATAATATGATTATGATAAAAACTCATAAGTTCAAGTTGCATAACTAATTTATGCACAAACAAATTAACCGACTCTGTACGAACCCTTGGAACGTGTAAGACCTGTTCAACTTGCTAAGAAATACGATTGTTCAAGGCCACACATCTATAATTAGATGAATCATATTAATCTGATAAGAATAGACTCACCCTGGGATGATAGGAACTACCTCAGACTCGACAGCTAGAATTGACAATGACCTGAATATATAACTAGGGTTATATAGATTATGACTCAGACTTGAAACTGAAATGCAGGAACCCACCGATTTGACAGAGTAAACTGAACAGCTTAACTCGTTAAGCATTATCTGACTACGAACCACTGTGAGTGACAGATTTCATTTATTACTTGCATATATTTCGATACTTATCGGTGAATGTATTGACTGTATGGAAACTACTGACTGATGCTGCATGTTTCTTTAATACTATATTGTATCATAGAAACGTATTTTTGACATTACTGAAGCTCGACACTTGAATTGCCTTGATTGCATGTTCACTTTTACATTTTATGTAAATACGTATCATGCTTATTGCTTACTTGACTGTATAATTATTTGCCGCTGCATAATGCATTATCCGACCGGACCGAATGTGAGATCTCCATTCACAGGAGGGAATTCTGCAGATTCCTTTCCTATCTGACTTGTTTCCATACACTTCCCGTAGGGCTTCGGCCTTACATATGGGAATACTGACCGGGTTGTCTCCCAACCTATTTGCCGTCTCTGACGTGTTGCCGACAGGATCTGATAGTATGTTATATATGTGTGTGGTAACTAGTGGAACTCTGTTAACTCACTAAGCTTTGTTAGCTTACTCTGTCATGACAACTCTTTTTCAGGAAAAGCTGATAAAGGCAAGATTATAGCAGGTAGTTCATCCCAGGCTAAGTGAATCTGGATTTTGATGAATAGCAGACCTTGGACTTTTGATGATGCCTATTCTGTAAAGTCGATGCGGTCTCGGGTAGCTTGTTCAGTCTTCCGCACTCTGATTGAAGATTTAGAAGCTAGTTAGACCACCATTTGATCTTTAAATTATTGTTGTAATTAAGTATTTTTGCTGATGGGCCTGTGGTATCAAGCAATTAATATTATTATGAAATGAAATATTTTGTCGTGTACTGTTTGTGGAAAATTGGATGTTACAGTTACAGACCTAGAACCGAATCCGGATGATCCGAATTCGGATGGTCCGAATTCGGATGGTCCTAATCCGGATGTGGTTTTTATGATTCAAAATATAACAACAGAATTCCTTATATAAATATGAATGATCAGATTTCAGAAATGTAACTTTATAAGACTTTGAGATTATTACTGACAAAGAATAGAAAGATTCTGATAAGATTTAAGAGATTGATGATAATATGATCAAAATATAAGATTGTGAGATCAAAGACCAACGAATGAATCTTGAGCATAAATAATGAACACTGAATATATATTATTCAGATGATATAAGAGCTAATAAATATCAGAAATGATATTAATAACAGATTGAGCAACGAGCAAAATGGCGAGCATCTGAAAGTCTGATATAAGTCAGATAGTGGTTCTATCCACTACAGATTGTGAGCAACAGAGCCAGAGCCAGAAACTAAAAGAGCACAAATAGCCAGTAACAGTGAGTTGTAGATTTCACTTTAACTGCATATTATGTGAATTGAGACTTTTGTTGCATGATCCTGATTTTATTGGCATTCTGATCTTGAGCTTATTGATTTATATTATCATAGTATATTTACTATGATTTGTTGAGCTGAGCATTTATTCTACCAGAATCTATTTCATTGATGAGTCATTTGATTGTTAAGCTTAACTCCATCACTATTGCTCAGTGTTGGGTTAATGTTAGGCTTATGATGTGCTGATTTACGTGATGAAAGCACAGAGGGTAGCTAGAGCTGAGCATTCCGATGATATCCATATAGAGCTTTTACTGGTAGCTAGCCCAGTACGTGGCTGATCCCCACTAATGATGCGTGTGTATGGATTTATCATCATCCGAGTATTCCTTATGAATTTGTCTAAAAGTCTCAAGAGCAACAACAGTTTTATAACCGGGAGCTGAGCAAAAGTCGCGCATCAAAAGAGCATTAATTGGCCAATGACCCTTCGAGATTGAGCTGTGCATGAGCCTAGTGCAGTGCATATAGAGCTGAGCCGTGCATGAGCCGAGTGCAGTGCATGTGCTTCCGCGTTCATAATTGCATGTTAAATGTGAAATTCTACATTCTCACTAAGCAAATAAGCTTACCCGTTGTTGCATTATTTTTCAGGTAAAGGCAAAGGATTGGCTGGACCTAGTTCATAGGACAGGACTCTGAAAGAGCTTGAAGGGCATTAGAAACCATTTCAATACTTTGGTATTGTCAGATGATAGAGCTTTAGGGTTCTGGTCTAGTTTATAATATGTGATTTGATGTAATAGTCTAGATGTTTGTACCTTGCTACTTAAATTTGTCTCTGTCTATAATTTAACTTTAATTCCGCACTGTTAATTTTATCTTAGTTTCATGATTGATATTGCATTGATAATGAGACCTAGACTTGAGACCTTTGAGAAATCAGAGGGTCTCACAAAATCGCATGCGATAAGAAGACGGTGCACATATTCTTAGCAAACAAAAAGGTCCTAACTGTACAAGGCAAACAGAGAAACACCAAAGTAAGAATCATCTCATGTATTAGGACTCTGAAGTGTTGAAAGAAAAGGAGCCGAAGGATAAGCGGCTCGAAGAATTTCCTATTATTTATGATTACCCCAAAGTTTTTTTAGAACACATACCTAGGCTCCCACCATCGAGGCAAGTCGAATTCCAAATCGACCTTGAATCAGGTGCTGCACCAGTGGCTCGAGCACCATACCGATTAGCCCCAAAAGTTATGTGGAAGTTGTCCGACCAGCTGCAGGAGCTCATAGATAAAGGGTTTATCACTCCTCACTTTGGGAAGCTCCAGTTTTGTTTGTAAAAAAGAAGGTGTTGGGAAATAGTTTAAGTATACTCAAGCTGTTAGTTTAGACTTCTCAGACTGTTAGTAGATTTTTCATGTAAGTACAAAGTTCATGCTGCTAGTTGAAGAAACTCGAGCTGCCAGTGTAAAAGTTCAAGCTGCCAGAGCAAAACAACTCAAGCTGCTCAGTTCATGCTGTCAAGTCATTCAAGCTGCTCAACAGTTTCATAAACAGAATGTGCTGATTTTCAGGAAAGATATCTACACGAAGATTCAAGCATATCTACTATCAAAGAAGTCATAGTCCTTCAAGGAAACACGTCCATAAAGCAATATAAATAGACAGAATATTGTATAGAAGTTACATATAGAAGGAGAGAAGTTTTCTGCATATTTTGAGTCTGTAATTGCTTTATTGTTAAGTTTTCTTAAGCCTCTAAGGTTGTAAAACCCTAAGAACAGTCTGTGTTCTTCGTCTAATCAAAACAGATTAGAGGTGATTGTAATCATTGAATTCAGCAATACAAACAGTCTTGATTACTTCTTATGTTTTAAGCTTAATTGTTTCTGAAAGTTTTTGTTAATATAATTAAGTGTTATTCCGCAAACTTCTTAATTAAACTTTGATTCAAAGCAAGATTATTGATTTATACTCTGATAAATTCAAATCAGTTAATCTTGGTTATTCATAATTTTCATAATTTTCAGATCCTGACAAGTGGTATCAGAGACAGGTTTGTCAAACCAGGTTATTCAAATCAGGTTTTTCAAACCAAGTTGTTCTTTGTTTTTCAAAGTCAAAAACTTTCTTTCAAATTTTTAATCTTTTTCAATGGAATTTGAAAATAGCAGCAGTGGATCTGGGCAAGGACTCAAAGTGCCTATGCTCAAGCCCACTGAATTTGAGATGTGGAAACTCAGGATTCAACAGCATATTCAATTCATTGATTATGCCATATGGGAAGCTGTTGAATTCCCTCCTGCAGTTGATCCAGAACTTGATGCTGAGGGAAAACCAGTCAAAAATCCTCCAAAAACTGAACTTGAAAGGAAGGCTAGAATGAATGAAGTGAAAGCACTCACATTATTACAAATAGCCATTCCTAATGCTTATCAACATCAGTTTAAAAAATTTTATACTGCTCACTCTCTTTGGAATGCCTTAGAGAAGAGGTTTGCTGGTAATGCAAGTACCAAGAGAAATCAAAAGGACCTCTTGAAACAGCAGTATGAAAACTTTTCTGGTGGCAAGAATGAAAACCTCACTCAAATCTTTGACAGGTTCAACAAACTGATAAGTGAACTGGAAAGTGCAAAGGTCAATCTGGATCAAGATGAAGTCAACAGAAAGTTTCTCAGATCTCTTGGAGAAGAATGGACAGTCTATGCTGCACAGTGGAGAACAAAAGACACACTTGATGAGATAGAATTGGATGATCTATACAACAGTCTAAGAGTGTTTGAGACTGAAATTGATGCTAAAAAGAAATCCTTTTCTTATAATCACAACACTGCTCTTCTGTCCTCTGAAAAATCTAATAACTGTGATTCTTTTTCAGGTGGTGATGGCAATTCTGCTGAAACTCATTATGAAGCTTTTGTTGCCAATGATGGATTATTTGCTCTAAATGTTGAAGACTTGGAACAAATTCATCCAGATGATCTTGAAGAGATGGATTTAAAGTGGCAACATGCAATGCTGACCATGAGAGCCAAAAGATTTCTGAAAAGAACTGGTAGGACCAACTTTCAAGCCAAAACAGAAGGCAAACCATCTTTTGATAAATCAAAAGTGGAATGCTATAAATGCCATAAGCTTGGTCACTTTGCCAGAGAATGTAGATCTCAAGGTCAACAACCATCAAGGACTTCACAGCCCATTCAAGCTTCCTCATCAACAGCACTTGTCTCTCAAGAAGACAATGTGTTTGACTGGAGTGATCAGACAGAGGAAGAATTCCAAAATCAAGCACTTATGGCAGAAACCTCAAATGTCTCCTCAACTGAACTACCATCTGAGGTAAACTCTAAACTCTGCTCTCAATCATGCAAAAATATGGTTAAAAAGTACAGAGATCATAATGAGAGCATGTGCAAAACTCTAGCTAAGATGGAAGAAAGGAGATATGAATATATGCAAGCCATAGAAGATCTGGAAAAACAGATCAATGATTATAAGGATAATGAGATTCAAATGGGGTATGATAGAAACTATCATGAATGGGAGAAAAAGGAACTCAATAAGAAAATAGAATCTCTGAATAAAAAGGTAGAAGAAACTGAACAGAAGGTGTTAGAGGCTAATGAGAAACTGGAATCTGTTAACATAGATCTAGGTAACTTCAAGTTAGCAAATCAAAAGCTAGAACACCTAATGGAAGTTCAATTCAAAGATAGAGTCAAATCTCAGGTCAATCCCAAAGAAGGAATAGGATACAGAGCTACTCCACCTCCATATAATAACAAGTACATTCATCCAATGAGTGAAGTTGCTGATAGACTTGTCAATGAACCACTAGATGAGTCTATGACTATTGTAGATCCTATCCTTGATAACAGTCCTGAATTAAAAGAAGATAAGAGTCAAAATAGAGACTGTGACACAAAGAGTGCACCCATAGAAGTCCAAGTTCCCAGTAAGAAAGGAAAAGAGAAGATGAGTGTATGCAATGCTACTCCACAAGTTTCTGTACATTCTAACTGTAACACTGCATCCTCATCAAAAGGAACTAAAAGAGGTAAAACTGTTTCTATCTGCACATGCCAAAAGCATGGTGTTCAAAAGTTTCCTAAACAACAGCAGGTAAGAGGAAACCAGAGAAACAAGAACCAGAAATTGACAGAAAAGTCTGGTGTTCCAATTCAAACTGTCAAAAAATGCTTTCACTGTGGAAGGAAGAATCATTTAGCCAAGGATTGTTTTTACAAACCAGCTGTTGCAAAACAGCCTGTGCGTCACACAAAATCAAATCCTAAACAGGCAAAACACTCAAACGTGAAACCTTCCACAGCAGCTCCAAAGAGAACAGTTGATCACAGATTCTCAAAAATTAACAAAAAACAGTCCACACATCAAAAACAAGTTTTGGCAAAGCCAAAATCAAGTTTTAAACAAATATGGTGTGTCAAGGACAAATCTGTTGATCACACTGCTAATGCAAAAGATCAGACTGCTAAGTCAAAATCTGATGCTGGTAGTGCAAAAAGTGAAACTGTTAGCACTACAAACACAGCTCAAGCTGATGGGCACCAAACTGGAGCTGCTAGTGAATCATCTAAGACTGTTAGAAGAAAAGATGATCAAAATAGTTGGATACCTCATATTATCACTAAATACTCTCCAAAGACTCCATCAGTTGATCTCACCAAATATAAGAAGTCAAAAACAGTTTTTAGTTATGTCAATGTACAAGGCCAACCCAAAACCAATTTGGTTTGGGTTTACTCCACTACTAACTAAGCTGTTATTTGTGCAGGGCAACCACAGGTCTCCTCATAGGACAAGATGGCATCTGGACAGTGGATGCTCTAGGCACATGACAGGCAATTCTGAATGCTTGTCAAATTTCAAAGGCTTTGATGGAGGTTTTGTCGCATTTGGAGGCAATTCAAAAGGAGGTAAGGTTACAGGTAAAGGTACTGTAAATGCAGGCAACATGACATTCCATGATGTTTTGTATGTTGAACAGCTTAAGTACAATTTATTGAGTGTCTCTCAAATCTGTGACAAACAAAACATTGTTCTGTTCACAGATTCTGAGTGCATTGTTCTTTCAAAGGATTTCAAAATTCCTGAAAATCTTGTTTTACTTAGAACACCAAGAAAGGACAATGTTTACTGCCTAGACACAGCTCTTTTGACTAAATCAAATACTTTAAGCTGTTTAATATCCAAAGCATCATCAAATGAGTCTGCTCTTTGGCATAGAAGGATGTGTCACATGAACTTCAAGTCCATGAATGAGTTAGTTAAAAAGAATCTGGTAAGAGGTTTACCACAAAAGGAGTTCATTTGTGATGATCATTGTGTAGCATGTCTTAAAGGTAAGCAACACAAAACTTCTCATAAGGCCAAAGAAGTAAATTCAATCTCATCTGTTCTTCAGCTGTTACATATGGATCTATTTGGTCCAACATCTGTTTTGAGTTTGAATAAAAGGGCATACTGTTTAGTCATTGTTGATGATTTCACCAGATTTACTTGGGTTTACTTTCTTAGGTCCAAAGATGAAACTGCTGAGCTTGTTAAGTCTTTTATCCTTAAGATAGAAAACCAATCCAATTCCAAAGTTAAGGTGATAAGATCAGACAATGGAACTGAATTTAAAAATCAAATTCTAAACAGTTTCTGTGAGTCCAAAGGTATTGCTAGACAATATAGTGCACCAAGAACACCACAGCAAAATGGTGTAGCTGAAAGAAAGAATAGAACATTAATTGAGGCTGCTAGAACAATGTTAGCTGATTCCAATCTGCCTATGACTTTCTGGGCAGAAGCTGTTAATACAGCCTGTTATGTTCTAAATAGGGTTCAAGTAGTTCAATCACAAGGGAAAACTCCCTATGAGCTATTCCACAACAGAAGTCCCCTAATAGCTTTCTTCAAGCCTTTTGGATGCCCATGTACTATTCTTCACACTAAGACTCACTTAGGGAAGTTTGAGAGTAAGGCTGAAGAAGGATTTTTTGTAGGATACTCAACTCAAAGCAAAGCCTATAGAGTATACAACAGAGTGTCTAAAACAATTGAAGAAAGTGCCAATGTTGAATTTAATGAAAATACTGCTAACATCAAAGGCACTGGTCCTGATTGGTTATTTGATTTAGATTCACTAACAAATTCTCTGAGCTTTGCTGAGTTTACTGCAGAAGCTGATGCATACAGGGTTGAAGCTGCTAACACAAATTCTCATGCTGCCAATACAATTTCTCATGCTGTTGGCACAAAGTTTCAGACTGCTGCAGATTCAACAAGTTGGGATGATTTCACCACTCTACCACTTCTGTCATGTGATCCTCCAGGGATCCTGAGCACTCAACATGATGCAAATCCAGACACTGAAGTGCCATTCCCAAGTCCTGACAGCACAGCTCAAACACAAAAGGAAACAGCTCCAGTTTCTAGGCTAGCAGTCCCAACAGCTTCTCAAGCTGTTAGCCTAGAAACTCAAGCTGTTCCAGAAACTGAACCAATCACTGGTTCTGATGGAGATGACACAAACCTTGGAACGTCCTTCCAAACAGAGAGAGAGCCCACACTAAGAGTTCATAAGTATCACCCTCTCAATCAAATACTGGGTGATCCAAGCACTCCTGTTCAAACAAGGAAGATGGTTCACAATGAGACTGCTGCTGCTGAACAAGCAGTTCCAGAATTCAGCCTAGCTGCTTTTGAACATGCCTGCTTCATGTCTCAACTAGAACCTAAAAAGGCATCAGAAGCACTAAAAGATTCATCCTGGATTGAAGCTATGCAAGAAGAGCTTTTACAGTTTAAAATTCAGAATGTATGGACTCTGGTGGATCTTCCTAAAGGTAAGAGAGCAATAGGTACAAGATGGGTGTTCAGAAACAAGAAGGATGAGAGAGGGATAGTCATCAAAAACAAAGCAAGACTAGTAGCACAAGGGTACACTCAAGAAGAGGGAATAGATTATGATGATGTTTTTGCTCCAGTAGCAAGAATTGAAGCCATCAGACTATTTCTAGCATATGCAAGTTTCAAAGGCTTTAAAGTGTATCAAATGGATGTTAAGTCTGCTTTCTTGTATGGGAAAATTGAAGAAGAAGTATATGTGTGTCAACCTCCTGGTTTTGAAGACTACAAGTATCCAGACAAGGTGTACAAGCTAGACAAAGCTCTCTATGGTCTTCACCAAGCCCCCAGAGCATGGTATGACACACTGTCCACATATCTTCTACAGAATGAATTCAAGAGAGGCACTCTGGACAAAACACTTTTCACTAAATCCATCAAAACTGAGATTCTTCTTGTCCAGATCTATGTTGATGACATCATCTTTGGCTCAACTAATGATAGGTTGTGCAAAGATTTTGAGGCCCTAATGCACAAAAAGTTTCAAATGAGTTCAATGGGGGAACTCACATTCTTTCTAGGGCTGCAGGTCAAACAGAAGCCTACTGGTCTATTCATAAGTCAATCAAAGTATGTCAAAGACATACTGGAAAAGTTTGGCTATCAAGACACAAAGGTTGCAAGCACTCCAATGGATCCTCATAAACAGCTCCATACAGACAAAGATGGCATAGATGTGGACATTCATCTATACAGATCCCTTATAGGATCTCTCATGTATCTAACATCTTCTAGACCTGATATAATGTTTGCTGTCTGTGTGTGTGCCAGGTTTCAATGTTCACCAAAGGATTCTCACTTGGTTGCTGTTAAGAGAATCTTCAGATACCTTAAAGGCCAACCACATTTAGGCCTATGGTATCCCAAAGACTCTCCTTTTGAACTAACCGCCTATTCTGACAGTGACTATGGTGGTTGCAACATTGACAGAAAATCCACAACTGGTGGATGTCAATACTTAGGAGCAAGACTGGTCTCTTGGCAATGCAAGAAACAAACAACTGTCTCCACATCATCCACTGAAGCAGAATACGTAGCAGCTGCAAGCTGCTGCTCCCAGGTAATGTGGATTCAAAATCAGCTAAGAGACTATGGTATGAATTTCTTATCCACTCCTATTTATATTGACAATTCAAGTGCCATTAGTATTGTGCAAAACCCAGTGAAATTCCCAAAAACCAAGCATATAGAAATCAGATTTCACTTCATCAGAGATTCTAATGAAAAGAAGTTAATCCAAGTTACCAAAATACATACAGATGATCAGCTAGCTGATCTATTTACAAAACCTTTTGATGTAGGAAGGTTCACTTTCCTAATATCAAACATTGGTATGGTAAACATGGATTAATTGGTTTCTATTATTATCAACTCAATATGCTAATTTAAGGGGGAGACACTGTTCTATTGAAAAGTTGCACAATTTTACACTAACAGCATGAGTCTTTTCTCATGCTGCTAGTTCATTTTCTCGGACTGCTAGTTATTTTCACTTGATCTGTCAAAGTGTGCAGGGTATTTAGGTAATTTTCCAAGTGTGTGCGCGGGACCTAACCTTTTCGAAACCTTTAAAGGTCCCAGTTTCGTTCAGTTGTAACTACCAGTTACATATTCTTCTTCCACGGCCTTCTGTTTTCTCTCTGAACGATACACACACTCTTTTCAAACCCTAAACCCCAAACCGTCGTTTCTTGATCAATGGAGTTCGTAAAAGAACACAACTGCCTCCCATACACCCTGAAACACACTGACCTTCAACCGTTCCATGAGATGATGGACTTCCTCAGGCACTCCCATATCCACTATGCCCTCAATATTAACCCCACTATATACATATCTCATATTGAGCAATTCTGGAATCGTGCCTATGTTCAAACCATCAATGGAGTGCCTACCCTGTCTTCCACAATCGATGGTACTACCATCAATATCACTGAGGAGTCCATCAGAAGTCATCTGCATCTTCAAGATGCCACAGGTATAAAAGATCTATCTCTTACTGCTTTACACTTTGGTCTTCAAAATATTGGATATAGGGGTCCTGCTGATTCTTTTACTTTCTTGAAAGCACATTTTTCTCCTAAATGGAAATACCTTGTGCATATTATTCAGCAATGTTTAAGCCCCAAAAGAACTGGTTGGTCAGAATTTTCTTCAAATATTGCCACTGCCTTAGTGTGCTTTTCTACTGGCCAACAGTTCAATTTTTCAAATATGATCTTTCAAGGAATGTTAAGGCATCATTCCCTGAAGAATGGGAAATTTTTGATGTATCCTCGATTTTTGGCAAAAATAATTGCACACACCTGCACTACTTCTAATTTACATAAGAGGATACATGTTTCCCATAGGCACTCACTATCTTCAATCAAAAGGCTGATAAAGCCAAGTGCCAATTTTGTCAGTATAGATGCTCCATTGCCCTCTGCAATGATGAACATCATCACAAGAAACAGAGGAGAGGGGCCTGAGCAGACACAGCCTAACATTACTGCTTCAACCCCAGGTCCCCAACCCACTCCTCATGATACACATATTCCCTCTGATCCTTTTTTACAGCCCAAACGCCCACTAAGATACTTATATAAAAGGAAAAGGGGACCAGGAGCTCCTTCCTCCTCCTCCCTTAGACAAGAGCCATATATCCCTGTGCAGGAGGATACTTCTGCATAGAATATCCAAAGGGAACCAATTGAGAACACTCCCAACCTCACTCAGGAGGTGAACATCTCTTCTGAGACTGTTCATATGGGTTTTGTGGCTGGCACTACTGATGTCTCTGCACAAGAGGCACAGGACAGGGCCAACATCTCTAAGACCACACCCATGGCAACAGCATGTGTGCAAACACGAGCTGGAAGTCCCCAGTACCAAGAAAAGAGGGGCCCAGAGGTTTCTACTTTTGGTGTTAATGTCAGTGATAGACCACAAACACCCCTGGTGTTATCTGATCTTGAGACTAGCCTGCAACTGATGCTCTTAACGGATCCAAAGCTGAAACCTGTTGTAACAATGTTGGAATACCAAATGTCCATCATTGCTGCACAGGGGGCACAAATCTATGAACTCAAACAGGCAGAAGCTGCTCACAATCAGAAACTGGCTTATCTACACAAAGGATTTACTCTTTGTGGAAGTAAGCTCATCAAACTAGAGCAGTTGATTCAAACCCATGTGGCAAAGGTTGTAGGTCCTTCTGACCAAACCAATGCTTCCAAAAAGGGGGAGAATCAGGAAGTTCCTGAACCAGTCCAAGCAGCTCCAACACCAACAGTCCAAGCAGCATCAACAGCTCCATCTTCTAGGCTAGCAGTCCCAACAGCTTCTCAAGCTGTTAGCCTAGAAACTCAAGCTGCTTCTACAAGAGCAACTGGAGTTGTTATAAGAGAAGGCAGTCAAGCTCCATCTAGTTCAGTCCAAGCTACATCTTCTGCTACAAAAGATAAGGGCAAGGGTATTCTGATTGAGTCTCCAAAGCACAAATTTTCTACCAGAGAAGCCCAGATTGCCTTTGATGCTGAGATTGCCAGAAAGTTAGCAGAAGAACAAGATCAGGCCTTAGACCAGCAAACCCATGCCCCAATGCAAGATGATGAAACCTTAGGAGATTACCTAAGAGGGTTTGTGGTCAAGCAAGGTGAAAGGAAGAGGAAGATGCCAACTGGGCATACCAAGGCTGAGAATAGAAGATTCTTAATAAATTTTGCCGTTGCAGCAGATATTCCAAAGAAGATTGCTCAGTCCATGACTACTGAAAGGCTGCAGGAAATACATGACAAAGAAATGGAGAAAAGAAAGAAAACAAGAGTCTCTTCAGAAGTTCAGCCATTACCAAAAGTTCAACCGTCCCAATCAGTCCAACCATCAACGAAACCAGTCCACCCTGAAGCTGCCAATGCACCTGCTCCCACTGATCAACCCACTGTTTCTATTCCATCAACTGTTAAGAAGGTGATCTTTCAGCACCATTTGCAAAAGGCTCTGGAGATAGAAAAGTTGATTGATCAACATGATTTCACAAAGCCAGAAATCAACTACTGGTTTGCTAGGTCTCTGGATGAAAGAAATTTAAGGGTCAAGTTTGTGATACGGAGAGAGTCTGGACCAGAAGAGGAGTTTGATACATTCTGGCAGATGGTTCATAAGCTGACCAGGGATGAACTGATAAAGATGTACCACATAGGATCTGTTTCACAAGTGAGATCTGATCTTCCACAAGTAAAACAACTTATCAGAGATCTAAGTTCAGTTGCTGATCCTGAATTTGCAATAAAAGAAGTAGAAGATGCTGAGAAGAAAGGGAAACAGATCAAGGAAGTTCATATTTTTGTCAAATCCAGAACTTACAGAAATCACATTCAAAGATGGGTTTGGTATTTTCTTCAATCTCGAGTTTTATAATTTTTCAAAAGATATTCTGCTCCAAATAAAATCAGTTAGGATATCTTGTGATAAAGAAGAGATGAAGAGAGAATTTTTGAAGGCTGTAGATAAGAAGCTTGCACAGTTGTAAGTTTTTGAAAGCCTTGGTTTGTATATAACAGTTTACTTTTTCATTTCCTTATTTGTATAGAACTTAAAGTCTTGTATAAAGAATTTAAGTTAGGGGGAGATTGTTGGGAAATAGTTTAAGTATACTCAAGCTGTTAGTTTAGACTTCTCAGACTGTTAGTAGATTTTTCATGTAAGTACAAAGTTCATGCTGCTAGTTGAAGAAACTCGAGCTGCCAGTGTAAAAGTTCAAGCTGCCAGAGCAAAACAACTCAAGCTGCTCAGTTCATGCTGTCAAGTCATTCAAGCTGCTCAACAGTTTCATAAACAGAATGTGCTGATTTTCAGGAAAGATATCTACACGAAGATTCCAGCATATCTACTATCAGAGAAGTCATAGTCCTTCAAGGAAACACGTCCATAAAGCAATATAAATAGACAGAATATTGTATAGAAGTTACATATAGAAGGAGAGAAGTTTTCTGCATATTTTGAGTCTGTAATTGCTTTATTGTTAAGTTTTCTTAAGCCTCTAAGGTTGTAAAACCCTAAGAACAGTCTGTGTTCTTCGTCTAATCAAAACAGATTAGAGGTGATTGTAATCATTGAATTCAGCAATACAAACAGTCTTGATTACTTCTTATGTTTTAAGCTTAATTGTTTCTGAAAGTTTTTGTTAAAAATAATTAAGTGTTATTCCGCAAACTTCTTAATTAAACTTTGATTCAAAGCAAGATTATTGATTTATACTCTGATAAATTCAAATCAGTTAATCTTGGTTATTCATAATTTTCATAATTTTCAGATCCTGACAGAAGGATGGAACCTTCAGAATATGCATCGATTACCGGGAGCTAAATAAGCTAAAAGAACGGTACCCACTCCCAAGGATCGATGACTTTTTTTTTACTAACTCCAAGGATCAAGCTTCTATTCGAAGATCGACCTGAGGTCTGGTTATCATCAGGTTAGAGTCCGTAAGAAAGATATTTCAAAGACAACCTTCAGATCCCGTTACGGTCATCATAAATTCCTATTAATGTAGTTTGGATTAACCAGTGCCCCAACAGTATTCATGGATCTCATGAATCGGGTGTGCAAACCTTATTTAGACAAATTCGTAACTGTCTTCATGAATGACATCTTAATCTACTCACGAATCAAGGAAGAGCACGAGCAACACTTAAGACTGATTCTGGAGTTGTTGGAGAAAGAACAACTATACGCCAAGCTTTCTAAATTTGACTTTTGGCTAAGAGAGGTGAAATCCCTCAGTCACGTGATCAATAGTAAAGGAATCCAAGTCAACCCCGCAAAGATTGAGGCTATCAGGAAGTGGTCAACTCCTAGAACCCCCATAGAGATACGCCAATCGTTAAGACTAGCCGCTTATTAAATGCAATTATCAAAAGTTTCTAAAAGATCACCGGATCTCTAAGACAACTGGCCTGAAAAGACATTAAATATAATTGGGGCAAGGATCAGGAGACATCATTTCAGTTATTAAAGCACAAACTATGCAGCGCGCCTATTTTGTCCTTACTTGAGAGAAGCGAGAAATTTGTAGATTACTGTGACGCTTCACACAATGGGTTGATGTAGAAAGATAAGGGCATAGCTTATGCTTCATGACAATTTAAGGTACACGAGGTGAATTACACAACGCATGATTTAGATCTGGGAGCAGTAGTCTTTATCCTTAAGACTTGGAAACATTAGTTGTATGGTACGAAGTGTAATGTATTCACGGACCATAAGAGCCTCAAACACATCTTGAACCAAAAAGAGTTGAATATGAGGTAGCGTTGTTGGATGGAGCTATTAAATGATTACAACTGTGAAATTTGTTATCACCCGGGGAAAGCTAATGTGGTTGCAGACGCTCAGAGCCGAAAGGAAGGAGCTAAGCCGTTAAGAATACGAGCCCTAGTTATCAACATTCAACCAAACCTTCCTTCCTTAGTTCATAATGCTCAAGTAGAAGCTGTTAAGGAGGAAAATATGAAAAGTGAAGCCCTGCAAGGAATGGATAAATAGTTTAGGATAAGGGCTAATGGAAATCGATACTTTATGAATAGAGTCTGGTTACCCTGTTTTGGTGGAGTAAGAAAGTTGGTAATGGATGAAGGACAAAAGTGTCGATCACCCCTTTGCTGGGCCAAAGTCAGGGATAGTCAAGCCATTGGCCCAGAAATCATACTTGAGACCACCAAAAAGATAGTACAGATACGGAACCGACTAAAAGTTGCTCGCGATCGTCAGAAAAGTTATGCACACGTAAGGAGAAAATCCCTTGAGTTCCAATTAGGAAAAATGGTACTGATGAAAGTCTCGCCATGGAAGGGCGTGCTACGATTTGGGAAATAAGGGAAACTGAACCCTCGTTATATCGAACCATTCAAGATTTCCAAAAGAATTGGCCCAGTAGCCTACCGACTCAATCTACCCCAGAGCAAAGTAATGTACAAAATACCTTACACGTGTCCAACCTAAAGAAATGCTTGTCTGATGAAACACTCGTCATACCCACGGACGAACTGGAGCTAGATGATAAGTTGAACTTCATTGAACAACCTGTAGAATTATGGACCGAGAAGTCAAGAAACTAAAGCACAACCGAATTCTGAAAATAAAAGTCAGATGGAACTCTAAGGGAGGTCCTGAGTTTACATTGGAACGCGAAGACCAGTTTCGCGAAAAATACCGTCAGTTATTCTCAAATGCTCAAATGCTCAATCAGTGGAGAATGCGAGCTAATTTCGGGACGAAATTCCCTTAACAGGGGGAGACTGTAACATCCGGCACAAAACCAGGTTAGTAACTATGACCTAATCAGTATTTATTAGTAAGATATAACCTAATCAGTGATCATTAACATTTAATCTAAGTGATTAACAAAGTTCATAAGGAAATTCAAGTCAATTAGAAACAATTTCATCGGTGCGATGAATCGACAAATCAATTAATCTGATCAATTTACGATATGATGGATTAATTCAACTCTGTACATAACTAAATTAAGATGAGTGACACTAATCATGCATTAATACACTTACCTAACATTAATTATGCAAGACTAAAACAATACATGAAACTAAAGCATTCAAAAGTATTTATGAATTTACATAAAAAGGGAAATACAAGAATACATTCTAAATACATTTTAAAAAAATGAAAATACATCAAAATATCTTTTAAAAATCTGGCCATAGGGAGGTACAAGTAGGTTTTGACTTCATTTTTATAATACACACTTCCATAACCCATCAAAATCAAATCCTTTTCACCATCTTCTTTCATCTCATCCCACACTACACTCAACCTCCACTTTGATGACCATTTTTCACTATAAATAGAGAGCTCTTTCATTCATTTTATTCACACCATCTAAACAACAAAAACTCTCTTGCTCTCCTCTCTTTGAATCCGGCCAAGAAGCAACAACAAAGCAAAAGTTTGCAACTTTCTATTTCTTGCAATATTTCAAGTCTTTTGGGTGCAACTTTTCAAGAGTTCAACTTCTTCTAGTTTGCATCTTTCTAATACCCCAAAGCAAGTAAATACTAACTTATTATTTCTTACATTTATGTTTATATAAGTCTTGCATAATATATATAATCACCAACAACAAGTTTCATGAAAACTCAAGTTTATAAATCACTAGTTTTGTTTAAAGTTTGTTTTCTTCAAATGTGTTTATAAATATATAAAAAAATTATGTAAGTATATATATTATGAAAATAAGTTATATAAATGTGTTTCGTAACCTTTATGTACATGTGGTTTTTAAATAAACATCAAGAATCACAAGTTGTTCAACTTTATGAAATCCGGATTTTCGGCGAAAATATTACATCGATTTTGAAAAATCATAACTAATTCATAACTTGACGAAATAAGTTGATTCTAGTCTCAAAAGTTAGATCTAAGTCTCAACTAAAAATCTAGAGGTTTTCATAATTTAATATGTAGTTTTGAACCCCCAAATATTATCTGGAAACCCAAAAGTTGAACAGCTCAAAAATGGCCAACATAGAGTTTTTAACGAGTCTTTTTCCCGACGTAAACACCCTGAAAAATGGCCGTTCTTAGCTTGAAAAATTCTTTGAATATAGTAGTGTTATGACTATGAAAACCAAAGCCCAAAAATCGTTTTGGAGCTTGGTCAAAAACAGCCTCAAAGTAGGCCGACAAACCGTAAAAAAACTGGAAAATTATATATACATAAACTTGACATTTTAAGTGAGTTTTATTTATAAACTTGTAAAGTTAGGTGATTTAAAACAAAAAACCTTTATACATACATATTATCATATTTATATATATATATATATATATATATATATATATATATATATATATATATATATATATATATATATATATATATATATATATATATATATATATATATATATATATATATATAGGAGTTATAAGTCCCTCATATCATTTATGACTCGGTTAAACACGTCCGGTGTCATCACTCATCAACAACGCAAACCTTCGTTTTTACGCTCGTTGCGCCATCACATTTACGGTGAGTCTTCATAGCCCCTATTTTCACTATCTATTGGGGCGGAAATACATGCACTATTTTCATATGGACATCAAAACTGTTTATTTCTTATATGTATTACACATGTGTTTATGTCGATCCATCTGCCCTCGTATCGTGAACCATTAATTACATTTATTTGTAAGCGCGAATATATTGTGGATAGATTTATCGGGAGTCATGTCTCCCGTTCGGGTTATCTTACCGGCTAACAGTGGAATGCATATATATTTAACACACGGTATTACAGTCGGTGATACTGCACATGACAAACTCATTTAATTAAGCTTCGGTTATATGAGAGTTTATGTAGTACATATATGGAATTTATGCTTTAGAAATTCAACTCATCTGAATGTCCATACAATTGGTCTTTTCGCGTAAACCTATGAGCTCACCAACAGTTTTTTGACGTATTTTAGCATGTATTTTTAGGTAATTAAGACATGTGCATTCATCGAAAGTATTCCAAGGATTCCGTTCATTTTGGAGTCGCATCATTTTTAAACTCGGAGATTTATTTGCATCGTTTTTGATAATCTGATTATGTATTAAATCTCTGTAACTTGCGAACTACTCTTCATTTTATTCGGGCTATGTAAAAAAATTAAATATTTTGAAGTTATATCAATATATTTTTCTGAAAAGGACCATGTAGTGGTCGTTCGTTATGATTATGGTTACGCTTCCGCACTCGTGACGCCTCGCTGCCAACCGGGGTAGTAGGGTGTGACATATGGGCATAGATAATACCTTGAAACGTGAGGTTAAAAGTGAAATTTTAGAATTAGGCAAGAAAATGGATCAATTGATGAAGGGTCTTTCAAACCCTAATGCATCACTTAATTGTGTTACATGCGAAGATCCATCTCTTCATGCTGAAGCATGTCCTCAAGTGCAATCCACTGAGGAATTTGCTAATGAAGTTTACAGTTTTAGAGTTTATCGAGAGAGTGATAATCCATTCTCGGAAACCTAAAATATGAGGTGGAGAAACCATCCTAGCTTTCGATGGAAGACTGGTCAGCCTACCGATCATCAACCCGAACCGAGATATGAACCACCAATGAGAGAATACTAATATGGTTCTACTTCTGCAGCTAAGGATGAGCGATATTATAAGTCAAATCAACGTGATCAACCACATTTTCAAGTGGAAACAAATATGACTTCTTCGCAATTCTCAGAATTTGCAGAATTTATGAAGCAGCGGTCAGCTATCAGTACTAAGACCATTGAGATGTTAATTCGCCAGATGGGTCAGATAGCTGAGTCGCTTACTAGACGTGAAGAGGGGAACCATCCTAGCAATACTATTCCCAATCGTTAACATGCTCATCATAATAAAGATAAGAAACATGAGATAAACGAAGTAAACGAAGTATCTAAGATAACCACATTGAGAAGTGGTAAAGAGGTAGATAATAAGATTGGATTTCCTAAAGAGCAAGAGGCAGAAGAAGATACCGACACTGAAGTCGTGTATGAGGAGAATGAGGATCCAAAAAAAGAGATTCCCAAGAAGGTTTCTTTCAAGGAACCAAATAAAGCAGATATCCCAACTCCCAAAGTTGGGGAGGTGGTTAAAAGTCAGGATACTTCAGTTCCTCCTCCTTATTCCGCTGCTTTAGAAATTCTGAAATCTTTTTTATAAGGCAAAAAAGGCCCACAACCAGAGGATCTGTGGGATTTATTCAATCAAGTTAAGATCAATATTCCCTTGATCAAGGCCATTCAGCAGGTTCCCTCTTATGCCAAATTTCTGAAAGATCTCCGCACACAAAAGAGAAAGTATAAGGTCTCGTTCCCTAAGCATATCAATTTAACTGAATAGTTAAGTGCAGTAGTTTCTAGTTCTCTACCTCCTAAGCTGAAAGATCCTAGATCACCATTGATTCAAGTGACTATAGGTAATGTGCAGATTAAAAAGGCACTGCTTGATCTTGGAGCTAGTGTTAATATTTTACCTAGAAACTTGTTTGACAAACATGATCTAGGCTAGTTACAGACAACTGATATTATTTTACAGCTGGCAGATCGGTCAACCAAGTGCCCAAGAGGTATTTTATCTGATGTCATACTAAAAGTTGAAGACTTTTACTATCCAGTTGATTTCCTAGTATTGGACACTGAAAGTTCAATAGGAGATAATCAATCGGCTATTATCTTAGGCAGACATTTCTTAGCCACTGTAAATGCGCAAATTAAATGTAGGACAGGAGTAGTGGATACTGCCTTTGGTAATCAGAAATTAAGATTAAATGTGTTTAATGCTTCAAAGTCTGTGCTATTGATTCAAAGTATTATCTTATAGACATGGTGGACGAACTTGCGCAGCAGCATAGTTCGTTAATCAACACCAAAGATACTACTGAATTTTTCTTTTCTGAGAATGAATTAGCCAATTGAATCCTACTGAGTGTGATAAATTAGAGGTAGTCATGGAATCCATCCTAGAATCGAAACAACCACCGTGGACCCATAAGACTTAAAAATTACCTACTGATTTACCTCAGTCAACAAAACCATCAATAGAACAACCACCTGTTCTAGAATTGAAGGACCTGCCAACTCATTTAAAATACGATTTTCTAGGCCAGAATGACACTTTGCCTGTCATAATTTCATCAGATCTAACTGAAGTACAAGAAAAAGCTCTACTGCAAGTATTAGGTGCTGTTTGATTGCATAAGAGGTTAATTGTCTGATGTCTGATTCCACTTCTGATTGATGAGAGGTGGTCCTGATAAGATACTAAGATCTGATAAGAGAATTCAATAAGTCTGTTTGTTTTATAAATTATCTGATCCTGTTATTTTTATTAATTTTACATATTAATTCCCAAAACCAAATTGATATCATTGATTAAAGTCAAATATCAAGTAAGAATAATATCATTGAATCAAAGTGATCTATGTAAACATTTAATATCATTCAAATAACATTAACAAGATTTAAGTAAAAAACCAAATCAAGTTTATAAGTTATAATCAAGTAACATAAATGCATTCAATAAACATATAACCAACATGCTTTCAAGAATCAAATAACAATTAAAGTTTATAAGTTATAATCAAGTTTATAAGGTTATGTTTATTAACTTCCAAATAACTTAAGTTTATAAGTTATATAGATATGTTATTGAAAAATAATAAATTTTATCAAAAAGTGTTGGAATATTTCTCGTTATAATAAATATGGTAAGAGGTAGGGTAGGGGTGAGGTAGGTTGAGGGTGGGGTAAATAGGGTAGGGTAATGGTGTAGGGGTAGGGTGGGTAGGTTGAGGGGTAAGGTGGGTGGGGATGGGTAGATTTGAGGGATACGGTAGGGGTGAGGTGGGTAGGTTTGAGGGGTAGGGGTAGGAAGAGATAGGGGTAGGGTGGGGTGGGATAAGGAGGGGTGAGGTGGGGTGGGTAGGTTTGATGGGTTAGTGTAGTGGTGGGGTAGAGTGGGATAGGGTAAGTATGGGAGTGGGGTGGGTAGGGTTAAGGGTGGAGATGGGGACGGGGTGGTATAAGTAAGTTAAGGGTATTAGGGTAGGGTGAGATTAGGTGGTTGAGGGTAGGGTATGTTTAGGGTGGGGTGGGGTAGGATAGGGTAGGGTAGGGGTAGGGTAGGGGTAGGGTGAGTGAGGTAAGGTATGGGGTAAAGGTAAGGGTGGGGTGGGGTGGGGTAGGGTAGGGTAGGGGTAGGGGTAGGGAGTTTAGGATAGGGTAGGGTAGGGGTAGGGTGGGTGAGGTAAGGTATGGGGTAAAGGTATGGGTGGGGTGGGGTTTCAGCAAGGAGAAGAGAGGGTTTTGTTTTTCTTTAGAGGGTTTT
The DNA here is from genome assembly GCA_020465985.1 of Centrapalus pauciflorus. Classification (NCBI taxonomy): domain Eukaryota; kingdom Viridiplantae; phylum Streptophyta; class Magnoliopsida; order Asterales; family Asteraceae; genus Centrapalus; species Centrapalus pauciflorus. Next base: position 132,352 of record JAANYP010000490.1, read on the forward strand.
GATAAGAGGTGATGAGAGGAAAAAAAAATCTTATCATGGTAAGACAAAATAAGAGGATTTTGCCTCTTATGTATTATGCAAATCAAACGCACTTATCGGGTTTTCCTCTTACCGAATAAGAGGTTAGCTCCGATAAGAGGTTGATAAGTGCTATCAAACAGGGCCTTAGTCTAATTAAAACAAGCGGTAGGATGGACTATAGCTGATTTAAAAAGAATAAGTCTCACTTTGTGTATGCACCGAATCATTACTGATCCAGAAGCTAAACAAACACGGGATGCACAAAGGAGATTGAATCCTAATTTAACAGAAGTAGTTAAGAAAGAAGTATTAAAATGGTTCGATGTTGGGATTATATATCCCATATCTGATAGCAAGTGGGTAAGTCCAACCCAAACTGTACCCAAGAAATCAGGAATTAAAGTAATTAACACTAAAGAAGGAGAAAAGATAACTACTCGCCCTGTAACTGGGTGGAGAGTTTGTATTGATTACAGAATACTCAATGCTGCTACTTCGAAAGATCATTTTCCGCTCCCATTTATACATCAAATAGTGGAAAAATTAGCAGCATAAAAGTTTTACTGTTTCCTTGATGGATATTCTAGTTACAATCAAATTCCAATCCATCCCGAGGAAGAAGAGAAAACTACATTATTTTTCCATATGGCACCGTTGCCTACCGAAGGATGTCATTCAGACTATGTAATGCACCCGCCACATTCCAGCGCTGTATGATGGCTATCTTTTCAGATATGGTGGGTGGTTCGGTTGAGATGTTTATGGACGACTTCTCCATATTCGATAAAACATTCGAAGATTGTCTAGGACATTTAGAGAAAGTCCTAAAGAGATGCACTGAAACCAACTTAGTACTAAGTTGGGAGAAAAACCACTTTATGGTAAAAGAAGGGGTAGTCTTAGGTCACATTGTGTCCGAAAGAGGCGTGGAAGTAGACAGAGCAAAAGTTCAATTAATTTCTTCACTTCGACCCCCACCAACGTTAAAGTAATAAGATCATTCTTAGGCCACGTTGGTTTTTATCATCGATTCATTAAGGATTTCAGTGAAATCTCAAGGCCGTTATGCAATCTTCTATTAAAAGATGTCGAGTTTAATTTTGATGAATCATGTATGGAAGCATTTGAGAAGCATAAAACTGAAGCGCCAATTCTGCGATCTCCAGATTGGTCTCAACCTTTCGAGATCATGTGTGATGCAAGCGATTATGCAGTTGGAGCTGTATTACGCCAGAGATTTGAGAAAAAGCCAGTGGTTATTTACTACGCAAGTAAAACCTTTAATGAGGCACAAATCAATTACACAACTATGGAAAAAGAGTTATTAGCCTTAGTGTTTTCCCTAGATAAATTCAGATCATATATTTGGGGGGCAAAAGTAATTGTGTACCCAGACCATAGTGATTTAAGACATTTATTGGCGAAGAAGGATGCCAAGCCTAGATTGATTCGGTGGATCCTTCTATTGCAAGAATTTGATCTAGAATTTAAGGATAAAAAGGGCTCAGAAAATGTTGCTGTCGATCACTTACCAAGGCTTCACTTAATCCCAACAAGCTCAACTGATCAAATTAGAGACTCCTTCCCTGATGAACAATTATTATCTATATCTAAAATTCCCTGGTTTGCAAATCTAGTTAATTATTTTGTATCAGGAAGATTACCAGAGCACTGGAACTCACAACAGAGAAAATACTTCTATGCTCAAGCACGGCAATACATTTGGATGAGCCTGATTTGTTTAAAATAGGAGCAGATTAAATAATAAGACGCTATGTCCCTAATTCAGAACACGAGGATATTTTTAAACACTGCCATGCATATGCATGCGATGGCCACTTCAGCGCAAAGAAAACTGGTCACCGGATATTCTAGCATGGGTTTTTTTGGCCCACATTATTTAAAGATGCTTACGAATTTGTTAAAGGATGTACAAGATGCTAGCAAACCGGTGGCATCGCAAAAAGAGATGAAATGCCCATGACCCCGATATTAATTGTTGAAATATTTGATGTTTGGGGCATTGATTTTATGGGACCCTTCCCTAAATCATTTGGGTATGAATACATCTTAGTTGTAGTGGATTATGTTTCCAAATGGGTGGAAGCAGAAGCTACATGAACTAATGATAACCGGGACGTGTGTAAATTTGTTAAACGAAATATCTTTGCACGACACGGTATCCCAAGGGCTATCATCAGTGACGGTGTGTCACATTTTAAAAATCAGCATTTTGCTAAACTCCTTAAGCAATATGGAGATAACCACAGAGTAGCAACGCCTTATCATCCGCAAAGCAGCGGACAAGTCGAGATCTCTAATAGAGAGATCAAGAAAATCCTTGAAAAGACTGTAAGACCTGATCGTAAAGATTGGTCGCAAAAATTAGAGGATGCTTTATGGGCATCCAGAACCGCATTTAAAACACCAATCGGTATGCCCCATATAGACTTGTTTATGGTAAGCTTTGCCACCTTCCAATAGAACTAGAACACCGAGCTCTATGGGCAATCAAAAACACTAATTTTAATTTACATGATGCAGGTGTTGATTAGAACTTCCAATTAAATGAACTGGAAGAAATTCGTAGAGATGCCTACGAAAGTGCAAGAATTTACAAGGAAAAAA